>CABHPH010130161.1:1491-43602 GCA_902168325.1 Peromyscus nudipes
GGAGGCAGAGGCAGGCGGATCTCTGTGAGTTCGAGGCCAGCCTGGGCTACCAAGTGAGCTCCAGGAAAGGCGCAAAGCTACACAGAGAAACCCTGTCTCGAAAAACCAAAACCAAAACAAAACAAAACAAAACAAAACAAAAAAACCTGCAGGCTCTCTGCATTATGAAACTATATAATATATAATCTTGTTTTCTTTATTTATCCTGAAGTCATTTTTAAGTAGGCTCCCAAGACAAATTAAACTATAAAGACTTTATTGTTATGATAGCTTCAGAAAGAACTAGGCTAAAAACCAACCAAATAAAAAAATCTCTGTTGTCAACTCAAACCTTTATTCTTACATTAAACAGAAAATCTAGTCTTTGGAGAAAGCAAATTTCACCTCCACTTCCTTGAGGTTTAGAAGAGTGAATGTCTGCCCTACCAGTCAAGGTGTATTTTATGTGAAAATCTACCAAATGTCTTGTGAACTAATTATAGCTGGCACTTTTGAGTTTACAATCCTAGACATGAGGTTAAAAAAGATCCAGTCTTTTCACTGCCATGCCAGCAACGGGTATTTTTAACATCTTTGATTTTGAGGATGAGGACACTTGTCTTACTGTTAAAATCATAGTTTTCAAATGGTGGTACATAGGCATCTCCAAAAGGAAGAGTTCGACATTTCTGTTTTCCCAGCATTCCGTGGGTGATTCTGAAAGCCACCAGAGTTACAGAACTAGGGGACAGAATAATGCACCAAGATAACCAGTGACACAGTGGTGTTTCAACATAGCTCCTGACATGCTTTCAGCTGTCATGCTACATGGGCTCCAGCTACTCAAGCCACCGTGCTCATGGCTGGCATGTCTGCGCAGCATCTGTGACGTGTATTTTTACCAATCTCCTTTAGGACTAACAATCTCCCATGACACTTGTTTAAATAGCTTTCATGAAGAGGCATGCTATGGACACAAGCACAAATGCGACAAATATCTATTGTGTTTTGGTGATGCCACTACAGCTTTTCTAGCAAAATCTGAATAAGGGCATTGTAGAGGTATGGATTTGTGGATGGCCACTTGCCTGCCAACAGCCACAGCTGCTGCCCTGGGAGAATGCACAGGGCTACTCCATAGCTTGTACTGAAAGAAAATGAACTTCTAACAGTGTGCTGCCTAAACAACTGGCTGTTCAAATAGCTTGCACTAGCAAGAGTGTAACATGAGTAATAGCACCTGTTTTAATGGTTTAACATAGTTCAGCTCTTTTCAAATGTAAAATGAACTTTATAGAAGAAAAGGCTCATTCCTCAACCTCAGGCTTACTATCTTCCTACTGAGAACCATAACTACAAATATAGTTCAGATTTTCTTATTCTGCTCTTCATGGATATTTCCCATATTTTGAGTTGAAAAGGACATTCAGTTTGTGGAGTCTTAAGTTCCAAGTTCAGGACACATGGTTGTAGCACCCCCTGCTGGTCTTAAAGTCTTGAGACACAGCCTTTTCGATTTTCCCACTGGGGCAAATACATCGTCCTGCCCCTCCTTGCCTTTCTCATCACGAAGCTTGTTAGGATTCCTGTGCACACTTAGTCCTCAGCTTTCCTTAAGTTCTTGATCATTATGTGATCTGCTGGCAATGTGTTCATTCTGTTTATGTTTAGCAAATGTCTTTTGGATATCCATTCTCTGCCTGGAGAAACTATAACCATGTGAGCCACAGATCTGAACAAGAAAAAGTTAATTCCCTTTGGGAAGGGGATGAAGGAGAAAAATAGGGAGGAGGGGGTGCATTACAAAAAGCAAAGCAAGGTAAGAGGAACTGCAACATGGTAGATGCCTTTCTTTTACAGCATGGTCTGTGTTTTATGGAATTTTCTCCTCTCAGAGTGCAGTGAAGATAGCCAAGGAAGAAAGAATGCTTGCTTCATAACACTTAACTCAGAAATCCACACATGATATCCACAAAGTCTAGTATGTAGACTACCTCATTCTCCTACTCATAGCAAGTCCCAAGCAGAAGTCATACACACAGGGGATGCAGTGTCAGTCAAGACACATGTAAGAGGAGGGATCGAAGATGTGTCTGTATATGATTTGGGGATGGGGAAGGCTTTTACATTGAAATAGGTGTATCAGTCTTTGCCTATCATTGGAGAGATTCCCCCAGGACTAGTTGAGACCAAGCTCCTTCTTTCTATTTAAGCATCTCTGAGTTGCCACTCAATGCAAGAGGAACAGAGTCTGATCATAAAGCTGCAAGCCGTAGCTGTTGCACATTCTATTTCATAGCCTGAAAGTATGCTAGCAACCCCATCCCAACAGTTAACACTGCACATTGGAGAGGGATATTAGCTTTCCCCTACTCCAAGCCCCTTGCTAAGCCCACTCAGGTGGCTAAGACCTGACCCTAACACCCCTGCTCTTCAGAGCACAGAGAGCTCAAACAAACAGAATCTCAAAGCAAAATAATGACCTTTGCTTCTGTTTATGCGAAATCGGTGTCTTCGATAGGGTCCCTACTGCTATGATGAAACACCATTACCAAAAGCAAGTGGGAAAGGCAGGGTTTATTTGGCTTTTGCTTCCACATCATAGTCTGTAATTGAAAGAAGTCAGGGCAGGAACTCAAACAAGATAGGAACCTGGAGGCAGGAGCTGATGCGGAGGTCGTGGAGGAGGGATTTACTGGCTTGCTTTCTATGGATTGCTTAGCCTGCTTTCTTATAGAACTTGGGACCACTATCCTAGAGTTACCCCAACCACAATGTACTGGGTGCCCCTCCACATCAATCACTAACTGAGAAAATTGCCTACAGCCTGCTATTATGGAGCTGTTTTCTCAACTGAGATTCCTATCTCTCAAATCATTCAAGTTGACATGTAACTAACCAGCACTCTTGACCCATTGTCACCTTGACACACAAACATAATCACTGTTAAAAGCCATAACCTTTACTTTCTTGTTCATCCCAAAGATCAGACATTAATCTCAACATTACATTATAAACATTTCAGAATTTAAGTCTGGCAGTGTTTAAAGATTCAAACACTTAAAAATTCAGTCTCTTTAAAATATCAGTGTCTTTTAAAATCCAGTGTCCTTCCATTGTGGGAGCCTGTAAAATAGGGGAAAAGCTAAATACTTTCTTACTTCAAGAGGAAAGAACCAGGGCACAGTTACAAGCAAAATTACCCATTCGCCATTAGCCTCTCCTGGGCTCTCTTCATGGTACCAAGCCTCAAATTCTTTGCAGGACTACTTTAATCCAACTGCTACTGAGGCAGTACCTCCATCAATGGCCTCTTCCGGCCAGTGCCGAGCTCCAGCTGCTCTTTCATGCCCTTGAAACCAGTACCTCCTGGATGACTCTCACACTACCAAGTTCAGCTGCCAACATGAGGTAAAATCTCAAGTGCTTCTGGAGCAGAGCTTCTGTATGCCGACCCTGAGGAAACACTTCCCAGAAGATTTCACCTCAGTGATGGTGGTCTCTTCTTAATCACTGCTAATTTCGCAGCTCCAGCTGACCAGCATAAATTATCCCAGCAAAGCAAAGGTTTCACTTTAGTGGTTCTGGTATCTCGCTAATTACAGCTGATTCTTTAGCCTTCTAACCAGAGCTATAGATTCTTAACTCAAACTGGCAAATGGCCCCATAAAGCCTTTAAACTTCCCCCTGAAACTTCACAAGTCAGGCCTTTACTGTTCACACTGCTCTTAACAATTCTTATCTTCCAGGCTCCCATAAAACAGCTCACCAAGCTTTGAACACTTGATGGGTTTTCTAGCCAAAAATTTCCAAAGCCCTTCTACAATCCTCCCCCAAATACATGGTGGGTCTTTCACAGCAATACCTCACTCCTGGGACCAATTTTTTTTTTTTTTGTCCTAGTTAGGTTTGCTATTACTATGATAAAATACTATGACCGAAAGCCAATTGGGGAGAAAATGGTTTATTTGACTCGCACTTTCACATCATAGTCCATTAATGATGGAAATCAGGGCAAGAACTCTAACAAAGCAGGAATCCGGAGACAGGAGCTGACACAGAGGTAATGGGTAGCTGATGCTTACTGGTGTGCTCACCATGGTTTGCTCAGCCCGGGACCACCACCCCAGGGATAACCCACTCACTACGGACTGGGCTCTTCCCCATTGACCACTAATTAAGAAAATTCCCCTGCAGTCTCGACTGCAGACCAATCTTATGGAGGCATTTTTCTCAGTTGAGGTTCCAGCCTCTCAAACGGCTCTAGCTTGTGTCAAGTTGACGTAAAACGATCCAGTACCGTCAGCAAAGAGGGGAGCGGAGGAAAAACCTTGCTAAACTCACTGAATAGCAGAGGCCTGTAAAAAGAAGTGTATTTCAAGTGCAGTGATTCATATTGACCAGCAAGAGGAGAGCCACAGTGGGTACGCTGAGCACCTTTTATGCCTGTCTTTTCACCAGCAGGGCCATAGCCCATACTGGGTAAGTTAAGACACACCCAGTTCTCAAGCTGATTTTGTCCAATTCTGACTCCTGTTTTGAACCTCAGCTTTGCTCAGTACGCATCTTCTCATTGCCTTCCCCTCTGGAGAAGAGCTGGCTACTAAAGGCAGAAACAGGCTACCAGGTTGTCGTGTAAGTGTCCTGTTACCTTCATCATCTACAGGGCTTAACTGTTCCATGCCCTGTGCCTCCTGTGGCTGTACTTTCCCCTCCCCTCAGGCCTGGTCCTTTCCATGTTGCACCCCAAACCTCAGGTGATTGTTACATCATTCATCTCTCCATCTGCCTACTGCTTTCCCGAACCCCTCAAAGTTGAGATTAACCAGTGGGCTTTGACATTAGATGACCCTGGACACGTTGCAGAGTTCCTATCAAATGCAGTTTCCTCATTTGTCAGGTGGGAAAGCAGAACCGTCTCACAGAGCTTTTCTGTGATATGCAAGGCAAGTTATTCCCAGAAGAACTCAACAGTTATACAGGTTTTCTTATTGCCTCTGTCACTTCTGCTGTAGTGCACCACTAGTTTTTGCAAATATATATGTATATATTTCCAATTTTATCCTTACAAAAGGTTATAAATATAGCTGGGCATACCCTGAAGTAGATTCAAAGTAGTGCTGTCACCCTCTCCAGGTCACAGAGCTGAGTGCTGGTAGACTGGGACCCTCATTATTATTACTAATGCTGCACCTACATGTACTGACTCCTTCAGTTTCTGGCACCTTGAGGGAAGGATGCTCTTGTCACTGTTTGAGAATTCTGCATCCATCTGAACATAAGAGCAAATTGACTGTTTTAGTTTAAGATACAAATTTTATTTCTCTGAACAGATGTCATTGTTGTAGAAGTTATTTAAAAGCTAGGTGTTTTTTATGGTTGCGAAGAGGGCTTGTATTACTGGAAGTAAACATTATAGCTGTGTGTTACTGATGTGACAACAGCAGATTTTACAAATTGTCTTGTGATCAAAACTCCACGCATTTATGACAAAGGTTTAAAATATATGTCTGGTCATCTATTTAGATTGATCAATTCAGAACATTCCAAAAGATTTGTGGGTTTTTCTTTCTTGATTCTACTTTTTATGGTCTCAAAATCTAGCAGTAGCTTTGTGAAATGACTTAGTTGGCTGATTTCAAGTGTATTTCTATGTCACTTGAGTTTTAAGGTACCTCCTGGCTCATGTATATAAGCTGTTTAACTTATATTAGTTTGAAATCACTTTATGGCAATAGTTGACTTACTCTGTTTGTTGGGAGAGGGCATTGAGATTATGTTTTACTACTAACAACCTGATCTGTGGATAGACTATGCCTGTAACTCCAGATCCATGGGAATCTGACATCTCTGTGTTCTGTGGGCACCTGTCACATGTGCATGCATGGGCACACATTGGTGCTTGTGGACACACATACACAACTAATAATTTTAAAAAAATCTTAAAAACAATCTGAACTTATGAGGAACGAATCAGAAGCATACTAAACAGGAACTGGATTGGCACAAGCCAAGTATTTATTCCTTGAGTTGATGTAAGTGTTGGAAGTGTGTGACTATGCCCAGTTTCAGGGATAGTCCATACAAAATGGGCAGTAAATGACATTCATGTCCCTATTCAGAGTTCTTCTGGAAGGTGTGGAAGAGAAACAGCACCAGGCACCTGCTTTGGTGGCAGGATCAATTTTATCATTCAGCTAGAGGAAAGGAGAGATGTCAGTCCTCATATGCTCGCTTCCAATCAAGTCAGGAAAATCACTGGAAGCAGACAGGTAACAAAAAGATGCTGTGAGGATTAAGAAAAATGAGCGTGTGGAACTTCGGGGAATGGGTGATGGGAAAGTAGAGGAGTGGCCTTGCACATGACTAAGACAGGGACAGGCTGCAAGGTGGCAACACTGGGTGTTCCTGAGTGAAGACTTAGCATGGACACAAAGGCCACTTTAAGGCTCCTACTAGTGCAAGTGGAAGTCATTCCAATATCTGGCCAAGTCCCTTACATGCCTGTGTTCAGGAATAGCCTTTCACTACATGGGTGTGAACAGTTCACAGAGTCTTCCATTTTGAGAAGTCTTTACAAGACTTGTGAGAACCGTGGAGACAGCCACAGAGAACTCTGCTTTTTCTGTTTCACCAAGCTACTTTTCACTAGCCTCTCTAGGTGATTATTGATTCATTCATTCATTCATTTATTTGAATGGGATCTCACTGCACAGCTGAGACTGGCTTTAGCCTCCTGAGTGCTGGGAATACAGACTGGCACCACCATTGTTGGCTGTTCTTTCTTCCACTGGCATTGATCTCAAGATTTCTACTGATCACTCACTCTGCATGCCGATCTCCAACTGGGGGTGCTTCTGGGAATTTACCATTGACAGTATCTGTTTTCAGAATTTCAGTTCTCCACAGTATGCTCACAGAGTTGAAGTAAAAGATTGCTTAGTCTGTCCACAGACATCTGTCCAAATAAACTAAGTCTCAGACTTATATTTTAGCCCTGGAGTATGTATCATCTGTAGGATCATGGAACTTCAACTTAGCAAAAAAGATGTAACTTATTTTAGCTGACATATTTCAGGTCTTCTGTGGGTTAACGTCTGTACATTCTAGACTTGCATTTTTGTTTTCTCCAAGTGCTATATTATATTCTTAAATAGCTGAATGGTCAATGGTTTAAGACCTAATAAATCTTAAGCATAAAGAGACACAGTAACAAATGCTACAGGTCAAACAGCATTATACATATAATCTATTACATTGTAGGCAAATAAATTGCATGGCCACAGAAAGTAAATCTAGCAGGATGCTTTTATGCAAGCAGTCATAAAGATGCCAGCAGGAAGAACTGTACATACTAAAATTGAATTTCATTGAGCCACTGATCCATCCATTTTTTATTCTTTGGAATGTTGTTTATATTGAAAGTTTATTTTGAGTAGCAAGATAAAATCATTGAAACCCAAAACCCAGGGATCTCACTGGTCAACCTAAAAATTAGATTGTTTATTAGAATTAAATCAAAATATTGCTTTCTTTCATAAATTGATGGAGTGTTGAGAAAGATACAGAATTCCAGTATTTGAGCAAGACATGCTCTACTGGTAAGAAATTAAACAATAAACAGAATATATTCCCCCAGGAAAAATAAATAGAAAAATACTGACAGAATTAATTTTGCTAATTAGCATCAAACACATCTACATATACATTGTCAGATAATACTTACGCCCTCAGAGAGATCATCATGTAGTTGGACAGATTGTGGTTTTGCAGAGGAGGGGTGAGTTCCTTGCCTGCGTTTGATATACATGTGAGACAGGCAGCCTTTGTTATGGAATCCCTATGGTGGAAAAGGAATGTTGTTTGTGGTCAGTTTTCTTCTTAAGACATGATGTTTGGGAAAGGGGGCTGGCGTTGGTGCTGCATGTTAGCATTGTATAGAAACAGTTCCTGAATGCAACTCTCCCCACATCTTATGATTCAACCAAATATTTCCTCTCAGTGCCTCAGTGCTGAAGGGAAAGGTAGAGGCTATGAAAGTGATGGAATTTTAACTGTAATTGTGATGCTTTTCAACATCCTAGGAGGCTAAAACAACAACAACAACAAAAGCAACTGAAGTTGCTTATAAAGTTCTATAAAGTCTATACCTACTGGAAAATATCCATTTTTTATAATTAAAAATTTTAAAGACAAATTCTTTGAACATGTATATCCCTTCTGGTATCACCTCACTTCTCTGCAACTCGATTATAGTAAACTCCTGTCCCATTGTTTCCTTGCTTCCTAGTCTCTCAATTTCTTACTCCAATAAAGGATTCACTTACTAATAAAATGATCTGTGGAATCATTCTGTCAATGTCAAAACAGCCTCTATTGTAGCAAGGATGTGAGCAGGTTTTTCAGATTTGCTTCTGAATTTCCCTCATTAATTTAGATAGATCTAATGTAAACCTCTGTCTAAATAAAAAATGTGGACAGTTTTCAACAAACCACAAGAATTCCTTGTCTAGCATTTTCATTTCATGACTCCATTTTCAGAGAATACACTTTAAGACTGCTCAGTTTGTTTTGACAGTTAACTCTCTATACCCATTATTTCAGGCCTTTGCCATTTAGTACATCATCTATTACCTTTCTCCTATCTGGGTGCTACATGATGCCATGCATCCTACGGCATAACTTCCGTCTTGAACTCTATCTAACCACTAACATTTTAAGTCAAGTTTAATATATACATTATAATTTTATGTAAATATAGAGATGAATTTCATTTATATCATGATTGTTTTCTTTCTTTTTATGTTTTTAAGCATTAGAAACCACCTAATTCTATTCATTGACTTGACATTCTTCGCAGTTCTCAATGGAGCAGCCAAAACTATATGTAAGTATGTGTAAGCATGATGAAAGCCCCTCTCAATAATGCCAGATTCATGTGTATATGAGCAGTGGCCTTGGTTATATTAAGATGTCTACCTGAAGCCTTCTGCTCTTGCCCTTTAATTACTCCTGGCTATTTTGTCTGCCTGCTATGAAACTGTGCACCCAAGGGCTCCCTAGACTACCATTACTTGAACTTCCTGTTTCAGACCATGTTTGTTGGAATATTCTGGTTCCTGAGTCTCTCTGTTTCTCTCTCTCTGAATCTCTCTCTCTCTCTCTCTCAGTGCTTATACAAAGATGCTTTCTGAGAAAATATGTTTAAGAAATTGAAAGTCTGACACAATATAGTTTTAGATTATGACTTGATTAGCTTTCTTTCTGCTTACAAACATCTAGATTGAAGATGATTTTCTTTGCAACTTTGAAGGCATTGTATCATTATAAAATTTCTAATGTGGCTGTAAATAAGTTTTGTACTATTCAGGTTCAAGTCTGACAGGATTTGTGTTTTGTTTTTCTCATGAGTAATTTTACTATTATCTTTGATGTGAAATTTTGCTATCATCTTGAAATCTTCTGTCATTCCTTTGTAGTGATATTTCAAAAGTCATTCTGTCTGAAGAATAATGCCAGCTTTATAAATTTGTTTTTGTTGTTTATACATCAATTCCATTTCAAAAACATATCTATTCTCCTTTCCCCTAATTGTAATAAACTGAAAACTAGGCCTCCACATTTCATCCCAACACATTTATTATTATTATTTTTATTTCTGTATCTCTAGTCTCCAATTTCTGTATATCTAGAGTTCCTAAATGTTATTGTGTCAAAATTCTGTTTATTTTTATGGCTATTATATTTTTGTGACTTTTATGGTCAGAGTACCTTTAAATAGATCTTGATATCCTTTCAAATGGGGCAGTGAAATGTTGTTGCTTGAAATACTATATTGAGATGCTTATTTTTCTTTGACAACTTTACACAACCTAAAGTCACTTAGGAAAAGAGCTCAATGAAGGATTGTCTACACTGAGTTTGGCTGGCGGGCATGTCTGTGGGAAATTGTCTTAACTGAGATAAGAAGACTAATCCCACTGTGGGACAATTGGAGGAGAGACTGCAAGGTCATGATGACAAGGTGGAGAAGTTGTATCACTCAGTCAAAGAAAATGTAAAATTCCTAGCAAAGGATGAAACACAAAAGAACTCTGGAACACTATAAAAGACTAAATCAATGAAATATGCATAGTTGAAGGAGAGGAGACCTGGGTCAAAAGCACAGAAAATATTGTCAACACAATCATATAAGAAAACTTCCCTAATCTAAGGAAATAAATGCTTGCCATGGTCCAAAAGGCACACAGAGAACACAAAAAGGCAGAACCAAAAAAGAAATACCAAAAATCATATAACCATCCAAATGTTAAATGTGCATAACACAGAGAAAATATAGAAAGTGGCAAGTGAGAAAGATCAACTCACATACAAAGGCAGGGCCATCAGAATAATAGCAGATATCTCAGTGGAGACCCTGAAAGCCAGGAGAGATCATATGAATGTTCTACAATCACCAGTGCCAGCCCAGACTACTATACCAAGCAAAACTATCAGTTTTAATCAAGGAGAGAGGAAACTTTTCATAATTAAAAACAGATTTAAGAAATGTATGATCACTAAGCCATGTCTACAGAAGATACTGGAATGAATACTTGTACCTGAAGAAAAGGTTAAACACACTTAAGAAGGCACAATGAGGAAATAAACATTCCCAGAGCACTCAATCAAAAGAAGCCTCATAGGACACTGCAATAACATCAGCATGACAAGAATTAATACACATTGTTCAATATCAATCCCCTAATGAAGAGAGACACAGGCTAACAAATTGGATCAGAAAACAGGTCCATATTTTTTCTGCTTTCAAGCAACACTTCATGACCAATGATAGACACCACCTTAAGGCAAAAGGATGGGGAAAAGGTACAGTACCAAATCAGAGACCAGTGTTCAGGAACAGAAAGTAAAATTTAAAAACATTTCTGTTTGTACCAGTACATATATTTCTACATATACTTAATGTGTTTATGTCTAAAAGTTAGCTCAATAACTTAAGAAAACTATTTCTTTTTCTTATATGAAGGTCAGAAGACAATATCCCTGGGTATCTTTATTGCCACAGAACAATTTCTCCTTGAGAGAAGCTCTTGGTCATGGTGGGTCACAGAGTGGAATACTGCATGCAGAGAAAGCCACATTAGTGGAAGTACTTTCCTGCATAAGTGATTATACTCCAGGTGAAGGAGTGATTGTTGGAGGGAAAGGATCTCCTCTTGTGTGCCAAGCCTTATGTGAAGGTGCAATTGCTGCACTCCATACAAGCACTCACTGCTTGCACAACAGCTTTCCTAAGGAAAGACAGGTGTGCTTTAGAGTAACCTTCTTTAAGAAGTCTTTAGATCATTGAGAGACAGTATAGAAAAGACATCTTTTTAAATTTTTTTTAGGACGAAGTTCAAATTCTTCAATTCACATATTTTAATGGGAATCTGGTCCAAGCATTGTTAATGTCACAACATTGCTCTATCTATCTATCTATCTATCTATCTATCTATCTATCTATCTATCTATCTATCTATCTATCTATCATCTATCTCCATCTCTACTTTATCTCTCCTATCTCTCTCTATATATATTTATAAATATATATATACACACATATGCATACATACACATATACACATGTGTGTGCATCTCTCTCTCTCTCTCTCTCTCTCTCTCTCTCTCTCTCTCTCTCTCTCTGGGTCTTGCTTCATAATAATGCTGGCTGCAGTCTCCTGAGTACTATATTCATCAGACTGTGCTACAGGCTCATTTATTTGAATGTGCCATGTTTTGACAATGTCCACCTTGATACTAGGAAGAAATATTTCACTGAAGGAATTCCAAATGATCAGAAACTTTGAGGTGAAAACTGCTCCATGATAAATGTGCCCTCAGTGAAAAACAACAATGTGCTCTCTGGATAAACACTGCCAATGAATAGGAATGGAGACTTCAAAAACCAATGACCAAGAGAAGGCAGATGTATGAGAAAAAGCACAGTAGGATCTTTTACACAGATAAAGATGTAACACAAGCTAGTGTTCCTTTTCTTAACAAGATCAAAATGGTACCAAATGTCAGGTGTTTCCCTGCACCACCAGCTATGTGTTTGTTCCAGAATTCTAGCTGACGATTTTGGGATTCTATAGCCTAATACATAAGCATAAACTACATCATGGGAAGCAAACACAGGTAGCAACCATAATCCTTCTCCCTACTTGCTCTTTCAAGTGAATTTTATAATGATCTTCTGTCTTGTGATCTCTTGGCTATGCCAAAGTTCAGTATTGAAAATAAATCCAAATTCCTCCTGCTTCATTACAACATCATTAGCAATTTCATCAGTTCTGTAAGTAGTTATTGAATGTTCATTATGGGGCTCACACAGTGCTAAGTGTAGGGTTATAAGACAACAAGGTCAAGTGTGTTCTACTTTGGAGTTTTATCAACTTTATAGACAAATATATTCATCTTTATTCAGTTCATTAACAGTTTTTAGGAATCACTGTGTCATGTGCTAGCTTATAGAGATTTGGAGGAATGGTGACAGGTGCACCTTGATGATTTATAAGCAGGACATTGAAGCAATGCTGCTTGACACAGGGCAAATGCTCAGGTCACCTGTGACACTCAGCGGTGGGCTTTTCAACCTTTTCCCAGCTCCTCTCTATTTCTCTCTCCATTCCTTTCTATTTCCAAACTCATCATGCCCTGTGTGTGTCATCTGAACTCTGTCTATTTTTCCATTCTGCTTCATTAATAACTCATTTTAATTGGTAAGTTCACCTGGAGGCTACATCTCCCAGATAACAGAAGATACATCAGTGAAGGCAGTTTTCCTGCTGAAGCTTTTGGCTGACCTAACATTTTCACAAGACACATCTCCTCCTGATTTCTAGGTCAAATCATTTCCTATTCTATGATCACTATCTACTTTTCCGATAGTGAAAACTGTTAATCTAATATTCTACATCCATTTTTTTTCAAAACTGAGATGAATGTGTATCTTTACTTAAGAGGTAAGAGCATATGTTACAGAAGATACCTGTGTATCAAAATTAATAACCTCTTGCTAGTAATTCTAGAGATCAGAGCTCATTTTTACTGTGACATACACAGTAAGAAGTTTTGATTTGCAGCTTCTGCATGAAAACTATTTGGCTGTTAGCTGAAATCACCAGCTATGAAGAAAGCTATCCTTTGAATACTGATCATTGCCCAGTAACAATGGCTATGTTACCTAGTCTCCCTCATCTGGAGAATGAAGGGGCTGATAATCCCAATTTAAACATTATTAATAAGTTACAATAATCACTATGGGGTTTGTGTTTGCTTTACTTCCATGATTTTATCTTTTGTCCTATGAAGTTCTATGATATTTTCTTGAGCAGTTTTACACATCCGTCATCCTTTATGAGTCAATAAAGAAATAGCATGTTGAAATCTGCTGCCTTGTGTTTTAAACCTGTGAGACATTGTTTTAAAATATGTTAAATTTGTGTTAGCTATCAGAATACAGAAAAATAGTTTTTCTAACAAGAATCATTATAAGAATGTCCTCTAGAGGGATCCATTTTATTGCTTTACAGCTATGAATTTAGCATTGCTGTATATTTTTATTGCATGCTAGACCACAGAAAGATTTATGGGTGCAAGTGAAGAAAGAAAAAAGCGAAATCACAAATGCATTATGGAATTTTCAGTTTACCAAAAAATGAATTTTGGTATGACAAAGCTTACCTTCAGGAAAACAAAACTTACTTTTCATATGTGAAATTCTAAGAAACTTTATTTTTTAATTGACTTTATCGTGTCAGTTTATTCAGTCATAACTGATAATTTGGTTTCCTCCAATCAGGGCAATAATTATTATTAATTATCTGCAGAAGATTTTAACATAGTGACAGATTCTAAAGTACTATCTTGTTTACAGTCTGCTGCACATGTTAAAGTCATTTTCACTCCTTAAAATAACACCATTGAGGTGACTCAGCAATTCAGAAATCTTGCCATTCTTGCAGAGGACCTGGGTTTGGTTCTCAGCTCCCACATGAGGCAGCTCACACCCACCTGCCTGTAACTCCAGTTCCCGGGATTCTGGGGTGCTCCTCTATCTTCTGTGAGTGTGGCAAACATGTGGTATATATATGGGTAAGCAGGAATACATACATACATACACACACACACACACACACACACATATATACACACATATATATACATACACACACAAGTTGAAAATAAAACCATATAAGTGATACACTATGAAATAAACCAAAGCATGAATTTTGAAAATTATCAATGTGCATGTGTCAAACTATTTGTGTTTTGATTCACTTATACACTTTTTTAAATTTATTTTATTTTATTTTACAATATAATTCAACTTTACATATCAGCCATGGATTCCCCCGTTCTCCCCCCTCCTGCCCCGCCCCTCTCCCCCCAGCCCACCCCCCATTTCCATCTCCTCCAGGGCAAAGACTCCCCCGAGGATTGAGATCAACCTGGTGGACTCAGTCCAGGCAGGTCTAGTCCCCTCCTCCCAGACTGAGCCAAGCATCTCTGCTAAGCCCCAGGTTTCAAACAGCCAATTCATGCACTGAGCACAGGACCCGGTCCAACTGCCTGGATGCCTCCCAAACAGATCAAGCCAATCAACTGTCTCACCCATTCAGAGGGCCTGATCCAGTTGGGGGCCCCTCAGCCATCGGTTCACAGTTCATGTGTTTCCGTTCGTTTGGCTACTCGTCCCTGTATTCCATCCATCCCTGGTCCCAACAACTCTTGCTTACATAAACCCTCCTCCTTCTCGCCAATTGGACTCCTGGAGCTCCACCCAGGGCCTGACCTTGGATATCTGCATCCAGTTCCCTCAGTCATTGGATGGGGTTTCTAGAATGACAATTAGGGTATTTGGCCATCCTATCACCAGGGTAGGTCAGTTTGGGCTATTTCTTGACTATTGCCAGTAGTCTATTGTGGGGGCATCTTTGTGGATTTCTGTGGGCCTCTCTAGCACTTTGCTTCTTCCTATTCTCATGTGGTCTTCCTTTACCATGAACATTCCTTGTGTTCCCTCTCTGTTCTTGATCCAGTTGGGATCTCCCGCTCCCCCAAGTTCTCTTTCCTTCACCCCTCACCCCTCATTACCCCCACTCACGTCCAGACTGTTCATGTAGATCTCATCCATTTCTCCATCACTGGGCGATCCCAGTGTCTTTCTTGGGGTCCTGTTTTCCAGGTAGCCTCTCTGAGATACCACCTTACGCCAGTCAAAATGGCTAAGATCAAAAACACTGAGGTCACCTTGTGCTGGAGAGGATGTGGAGCTAGGGGAACTCTCCTCCACTGCTGGTGGGAATGCAAGCTTGTACAGCCACTTTGGAAATCAATATGGCGCTTTCTTAGAAAATTGGGAATCAATCTCCCCCAAGATCCAGCTATACCACTCTTGGGCATATACCTAAGGAATGCTCAATCATACCACAAGGGCACTTGCTCAGCTATGTTCATATCAGCATTATTTGTAATAGCCAGAACCTGGAAACAACCTAGATGCCCTTCAACCAAAGAATGGATAAATAAACTGTGGTACATATACACAATGGAATACTACTCAGCAGGGAAAAACAATGACATCATGAGGTTTGCAGGCAAATGGATGGATCTAGAAAAAATCCTCCTGAGTGAGGTAACCCAGACTCAGAAAGACAAACATGGTATGTACCCACTCATAGGAGAATACTAGTTGTGGAACAAGGATGACTGGATGGCTACTCACAACACTTATAAACTTTTATTGTGATTTGTTGTGAGGAATGATGTAATTATATTCTAATCTCAAATAATAAAAAAAAATTAAAAAAGAGAGAGAGATACAGAGGGTGGAACTGAAGAGATGGCTTAGCACTCAGGAGCAGTAGCTGTTCATGTAGAGAACTTGAGTCTGGCTCCTATATATTTGGGTGGCTTGTTGGGTGGTTCACAGCTAGCTATGACTCCAGGCCTGGGCTCCAACACCCTTTTCTGATCTCTACAGGCACTTATACGCATGTCCACATACTCATACACAGACATAAAAACATAAACATAAATAAAATAAAATATTTTAATAAAAGAGATATAAAGTTGAACATAAATGCATCAAAGAAAAAGTGGCTTTTGTTTGTTTGTTTGTTTTTAATTATAGAGACTTCTATAAAAATTTAGGGAGATTAAGAAAAAGACCATTCCCCATGCCTAAATCCAGAGTGGGTTCTTTTTTTCTTTAAATTTTATTTTTATTTGTGTTTGTGTGTGTGTATGTGTATGTGTGTGGGTGTGTGTGTGCGCGCGCGCATGCATGTGTAAGTGTGAGTGTTTGTGCATATGTATGTGAATGTCTACAAAGGCCAGAAAAAGAAGTTGGGTCCCCTGGAGCTGTAGTTACAGGCAGCTGTGAGTCACTGGATCTGGGTGCTGGAAGCTAAACTCCAGTGCTCTGCAAGCATAGCAAGTACTCTTAACCCCTGAGCCATCTCTCCAGCCCCAAAAGACAACATGTATTCTTGTCGTAGGTGACATATAGATAAGATCAGCCCCTCAGCCTTTGGTTCCCACAGTCAGCTGCCTGGTGGAGCCACCTAAAGAAAGGTGCAAACTGGCCAGTGCTTGCCTTCTGCCCACAACCATCTGACTTAATTGGTCTGGAGCAGAGCCTGAGCTTCAGAAGTTTTTTTTAACATCCTCATATTCTCTCAGTTGTCCCTGTTTTTTGACCCATCTCCTTTAAATGTCTATATTATATTTATTTTTCTTAATTTCAATTAATAAAATAGGTTGCAAAATAATTAAATATCTGATAAATGAATAATAGAGAAAACTAGCCTGAATTAAAGACCGAGCTTAAAGCACATTCACACACACACACACTAAAATAAAACAATTAAAGTTATCATAAAAAAGGGTGAACTTTTAAAATTATAAATGTATAGGTATCAAATTATTTGTGTTGATTCTTTTATACATACGTTTTTGTGATTTAGTTTTTAATCTCGATTTACTTTTATATTATTGAAGTGAACATGCATTTATAATATTTATAATAATTAAGAAAATAATACTAAAATTTGACATGCATCTTGCTCTTTCTAATTCCAGTGGATGCTCTTGATGGTTTTTATTGAAGTCCTAAAATGAAATCATGTGTCTTTAGGCATTTTTATCTTCCATGAGGATTTTGGTGGGTTTATGAGTATACAGAATGTGAGGAATGGCTTGGTACTGAGAAAACTATGATTTCGTTCAAACTTTCACAAATTTGAGTGGCCTGACACAAATTTGTTTTTAGACTTTATATATATATGTATATATATATATATGGAGAGAGAGAGAGAGAGAGAGAGAATAAAATAAAATGAGAGAAAGGAGTGCTTGTGTAGAGAAACAAAGCCAAAGGGATCTTTGTTCACATGACCATAGAAGTTGGTAAGTCTCACACTGCACAGCCTGTAAGCTGGGAGTCCAGAAAGCTAGTTGTATGGTTCCAGTTGTAAAGCTAAGTCACCAGTGTCTCAGGACAGGAGCAAATGAAAGTTCAGTTGCAGAAGAAGGGCATACTTGTGTTCCCTCTGGTGTTTGGTTCTATTTAGTTCCTCAACAGTTTGAATGACAGCCACTGAGGAGGCAGGCTCAGTCCTCTAAGCCAGTCCACAAGTTAGAGCAGCAGCTTTCAGGCTTGTTGGCCTTGGTGACTCCATTTTATAAAACAGCCATCAGGTGCATCTTGAGTACAAATCCTAAGGCAGAATGATTTCACATCTTGATTGTGCAACCAAACACCCATGACCCATTCAACTCAAACTATCAGCACTGATTGATAATTAACTTAAACAGATGAAGTATTATCACCTGAAACTTACCAAGTTAAGATAGAAATACTTAGATATATGAGGGTATAGAAACTATAACAAAGAAACCAAACAGTAAACTTAATATACACATTAGACCAAGGAGTGAGGGCACCCTCTCATGTGTATTTTTGTATTGTATGAAGAAAGGACATGGCAGCCCCTGTGCCCCAACCAGCAGGGCAGCTGGTACAAGAGTCATAGGACACACTGGCTACTGCAACCTCAGTCCTCAGACTCTGGGTCTGGATCCAGTTCTATGAACAGCCCTGTGGTGGGGTTTAGTTAACAGCTAACTAACTATGCTTTCTTTTCATTTCTGCTCTTCCCTTCACTGAGGTCCTGTTGCTTCTTTAAATCCCAGTATCCATTCCCTCACTTGTTTATTACTGGTAAAACATAACCTGCAATCTAGTGGTTGAGCTAGGTATGGTGGCATGTATCTGTAATCCAAGCATTAGAGAGGCATAGGTTGGAGGACCAAGAATCCAAAGTCAGATATAGAAGATACTGTCTTCTACAGAGGACCACCTGGTCCTCTGGCTCTCACAATCTCTCTGTCTTCTCTTCTGAGATGTTACCAGAGCCTTAACTGTAGGAGTGTGTTACTGGTGTTTCGGCTGGGCATAGTCATGATGTAGTCATCTGTTCTCTGCATTTAGACCAGTTGTGGGTTTCTGTGATCTGCTGCGAAAATTCCCTACATGAAGAGCTCCAGGCAATTCATGGGTGCTAAGAGTGGAAAATCAGTCATCTGCAAGGATGAGTATTGGTGAAATTATTAAGGCCATTCCATGTAGTTAAAAGGGAGGTTTATTTTGTGGGATAACTTACAAGTGAAGGGATAGGTAACAGGGTCTGGGAAAGGTGTGGCGCAGTCCAGCGGTATTCTCTGGAGGACTCTGCTTGGTCTACCTCCAGCTTCCAGGGTCCAGGAACCAAGAGAGATGGTGCATCCGGATCCGGGGTCTTCAGGGTCCTCTCTTGGCCCCACTTTGAGGTATGACAGTTACCAAAGCCTAAATGGGGGTTGGAACTTCCAGATCAAAGCTGGAATGGCTACCCACTACAGATGAGTACCTTGATAGGTGATAGAATCACAAACTGCCATCTGTAAATACACACAAAAAACAAGCAACACTACATGGATTCAGAAGGCTGTATTTATATGCATGTATGTTTATAAATAAACATTTATGGAAGAGAAAATAATAAATTAAAAATTTAGAGACACACACAGAAAAAGGAGGACATGGGAGGAGTTGGAGAGGGAGAGGGTGGGATAAAAATAATCTAAATGCAACACTCACGTATGAACTTCTCAAAAAAATGTAAATCAAAATTTCAAAGAGCTCAATGTCAAGGCCAGCTTGTGCGACAAAGGGGGAAACTTTCAACAGTCAGACTCCAAAACAAACTGAAAAACCCTTTGATTGCCAGTAATATCTCTAATCTACCAGGCAAAGTCCTAGTACTTATTGAACTCAAACTAATGAACAGACATAGTGAGAAAATATCTTCTAAAGATTTGTTTATGTATTTGTGTGTATGGGGATGTGGAACAATATGGGATCACTTGAAGAGGACAGTAAGTAGTTTCCATCACTTCTTATCTTTCTTTGAGGCAAGGTCTTCCCCTGAACCCAAAACTCATGTTCTCTCAGCAATTGTGAAAGTGAGCAAGGACCAGAATCCTGGCTATGACTGCCCTACAGCTGGAGTTACAAGCAAGCAGTGCATATCTGGCTTAAGGCAATATAGTCTGTGAAGATATATATAACAAAGCATTTCCTAAAGTGTGAGAAACACTAAAAGGCTCATATATTTGGTTACTAAAAATGTTTCAGTGGACATTTCACAAGACCTTTAGTACCTATTACTTTTTAAACACTGAACCCTGTATTGGAATCAGCTTTGCAACATTTATGCCCCTACCGCAGGTCTTCTGCAATGATTCCTTTTGGTATAAAGATTCCTGGCAGTCTGTGGTTTAAGATTTATTTTGCTCAGAAAACAAAAATAGCTGTGTCCTCTGGCCCCTGCTGCAAAGCTCCAGGGAGTCTGGGAGACCCATGGAGGCTCCGGAGGTGATGCAGAGGTGGAAGGGGAGTCTGCAGAGCCCGCAGTAGCTCCAGGTCAACTGGAAAAGAGAGGAAAGGCAAGCCTTAAGAGAAGATGCTTTTAGAATGTGTACTCACAAAACTGGAAGGAGAGATGACAGAACAGAGCCACCCAAGGTGGAGAATAAGGAATCTACACCCTTCGCCACTGTATCTCAGCCATCAGGCTTCAAACACAGGAATGATGCCTAATAAGCCTTGGGGCTGCTTGCACTGAAAACAGGGAGATGTGAGGCAGCATGAAGCCCCTCTCAGAAACAAGTCATTGCTGAGTGGTGTCAGCCCTGGGCCTGGTGGCTACTCCCATCATGGAACCGCCAGCACAGCTGCTTGCCTGCCCTGCTGGGAGATGGAGAGAACCTGGCAATGGCACTACTTACAGGCTACAATCTGTAAGGTGGAGCCAGGTGAGTTTCGGGGCAGCAGACATTGATGGCTGGTAGGTGTGCAGCCGCCAGGAGCTCTCACAGAACCTGCCCCTGGATGCCCTGCCTAGCCGAAACATTCCCCTGACTTGGCAACAGCAGTGTATCTGAAATGAGCCTCGGCAATGGTCTAGTGTAGCTAGAGTTTTCCTGCCTGACCCACAGTCAGGACAAATCTCTCTCACCCGCCAGTCCCACAGCCGCTCAGACCCAACCAAGTAAACACAGAGACTTATATTGCTTACAAACTGTATGGCCGTGGCAGGCTTCTAACTAACTATTCTTTTTTTTTTTTTTTTTTTTTTGGCTTTTTTCGAGACAGGGTTTCTCTGTGTAGCTTTGGGCCTTTCCTGGATCTCGCTCTGTAGACCAGGCTGGCCTCAAACTCACAAAGATCCGCCTGGCTCTGCCTCCCGAGTGCTGGGATTAAAGGCGTGCGCCACCACCGCCCGGTACTAACTGTTCTTATAGTTTAAATTAATCCATTTCCATAAATCTACACCTTGCCACGTGGCTCGTGGTTTACCGGCATCTTCACATGCTGCTTGTCATGGCGGCGGTTGGCAGTGACTCCTCCGCCTTCCTGTTCTCTCAATTCTCCTCTCTGTTAGTCCTGCCTATACTTCCTGCCTAGCCACTGGCCAATCAGTGTTTTATTTATTGACCAATCAGAGTAATTTGACATACAGACCATCCTACAGCACTTCCTCTTTTCTTTTCTTTTTTTTTTTTTTTTTTAAAGAGGAAGGTTTTAACTTTTATACATCTCCAAAGTCAGCTTGGTATATTTGGGAATTTGGGCGTAGCTTCTCTTACTACTTCCTGCTGGAGGGGGGCACTGTATCTTATGGGGACACAAAGAAAATTTTAGGATCATGGAGTAGTCCGTGAGGGTGTATCGTCTGAGCCAGTTGCCTTGAAACGGTTCTGGATGTTGGATCATCTGGGCCTTGGTGTCATCAGAGACCTTCAGGGGGTCTTGGCTGGTCAAACCTGATGTACCTTAATCTGGAACAAATCCATAGCCTCTAGCTTTCTGTTGAAACAAAAGCAGAGCTTCCTTTCCAAAGCAACATATCCTTACATCCAAATTTTGAAGTCAAGGTATCTTTAAAATATACATATTGGTTTAACTCAGCTTCCTTTACAATCAAATATCTCTCTGCAGTTAAGAATCCCAAAGACAACACAATCCAGATTCTCTGTGTGATATCCATCTTTATGTGGCTTATATTTTATACTACCTTTACTGTCTCTTTAAAGACTTTATTTTTCAAGACTATCTATTTCTTTATATAACTGTATATATTACTTTTTATCTCTCTTTGAAGCCTACGTACATTTTTACACACATTTTAAAGCATTTAAAGTCTTGTTCCATCTGAATCTGTTTTATTGTGAACCTGTTGCTTTAAACTGCAGCATTCTAAGACTGAAAAGGTGCTGTGGCTGCTGGCTCCGCCCACCTCAGCTTCCAAACATGGCGGTGATACGTTTACCACCAGCTCTGGGAGCCTTCGTGGGTCTATGCTTCTATTAAAGCAGCGTTTAGCCCAGAAACCTCTTTTTTTTTTTTTTTTTTTTTTGTACTAGCAAAGGCTAAATCCACCATGCAGCTTAATGTGCCACTTGCAGATGCCTCATTCCCGCCATACTGCAGGTCAAACACACACGCCAGGAACCCACCATACAGTAGCTCAAGCCCTCAGGCTGCGGCTAACTTGAGAAAGACAACTAGGAAGCTGTTTTAGCTCCATTTTAGAATCTTCTTTTTACGCTTTCTCAGGTCTTAAGTGGAATTTCCTGCCCCACGTTCTGGCACCATTTGTAGCTAGAGTTTTTCTGCCTGGCCCACAATCAGGACAAATCTCTCTCACCTGCCAGTCCCACAGCCACTCAGACCCAACCAAGTAAACACAGAGACTTATATTGCTTACAAACTGTATGGCCGTGGCAGGCTTCTTACTAACTGTTCTTATAGCTTAAATTAATCCATTTCCATAAATCTACACCTTGCCACGTGGCTTGTGGCTTACTGGCATTTTTACATGCTGCTTGTCCTGGCAGCGGCTGGCTCCTTCTGCCTTCCTGTTCTTTCTTTTCTCCTCTCTGTTAGTCCCACCTATACTTCCTGCCTAGCTACTGGCCAATCAGTGTTTTATTTATTGACCAATCAGAGTAATTTGACACACAGACCATCCTACAGCAGTCTAGTATTTATTTATGGTGCTTCAGAAACCAGAAACTTTGAACTAGACCAACGATTCCTTTCAGTGAATGTTTGTATGCAAAGCAGTTTGGGCAGAAGGATATACTGTGTGGTACACTGCAGTTCCCAATGCCCCTACTATGAGCGAGTATGAAATGGAGAAGTAGGAAAGACAAGGGAAAGGTGCGTGCCCTTGCTGAGTGGGGCTGGCAGGGTGGTGTGCAGGAGCCTGGAACTTGCACAGACTCAGCCTCCAGAACACAATGCCCCGCTGGTTCTGAGCAATGACAGAATATCCAAGATGCAGAATGGTTGTTTTCTAAACTGGACTTCCTCAAAAGACCTCTATGCTAACTGCTGCCCCTGGAGGCCATGTTGTTATCCTTGGTCTGTTGCCTCCGGCGGTGTTGAAGCCTGAGGTTCATGTGGATATCCAAGGTCCTAAAGTAGCCTGTGATGTCTGTGGCCTCTCTTACCACTGAAGACGATGCAGGTGTTCATGGTCTGTGCCACCTCCAGATGCCATGTTGATGTTTGTGGGCCATGATGTGGCTGGGGGCCATGTTGATGTAAGTGGCCTGTGCAGCCACTTGAGGCCATATTGATATCAGTGCTGCAGCCTAGGCCCATGTCTGGGACCATGGTACTACTGAAGTCGGGGATGGGTTGATGTCCTTAGCCATATTGCCACTGAAGGCCATGTGGATGCCCATGGTCTGTGCTGCCGCCTGAAGCCATATTGATGACTGTGGGCTGTGCTGCTGCTAGGGGCAATGTTTATGTTCTTGGCCTGTGCTGCTGCTGAGGGCTATGACAGTGTCTGCGGCCTGTTCTGCAGCAGATGGCTTTGTTGATGTCCATGATCTGTACTGCCACCAGACACCATGCTGAGGTCTGCGGCATGTGCTGACACTGGAGACCATATGGATGTCCACGGTCTGTACTGTGGCCAGAAAACATGTGGAACCCCTGATCTGTGCTTTTGTTGACTGTAAAGGGCAAGGAAGCTACTTTTGGAGTGGTATCAATAAATGCAGACTCACAGTTGAGAAAGTAGGATCTAGAAAGCTTCTGCGACAGCGCCCCTACTCCTACCCCATCTCATCCCAACCCCCACAAACAGTAACAGCCTCGACAGAAAGCCATTGATTGTGGAGAGTTACACTTCAGCATCCTTATCACAATTTTTAAGAATTCTCTTCGATGCCTTTTTGTGGGAAAGGACTCAGTTTTCTTTAAGGGGCTGGCTACTGGGAGCTTAACCATGCTCTAGTGAGTTTATGGGCAACACACATTAGACTGGTTTTTTTTTCTTCTTTTTTTGGGAGGGGGCTATCCTAAAGGTGGGAGAGCAGACTTGGGAGGACTGGGAAGTGAGTGTACTTGGGGTTCATGACGTGAAATTCCCAAACAATCAATAAAAATATGAAAAAATATTTTGTTAACCTTTGTGGCACTTCTGGAGGTATTTGTTCGTCACAGAAGACCTTGGGGACTACAGCTTGGGCCAGGGGTCCTAGCGCAGCCCTTATTACCAACTTTTTTTTTTTTTGTTTGTTTGTTTTTTGAGACAGGGTTTCTCTGTGTAGCTTTCGAGCCTTTCCTGGAACTCACTCTGTAGCCCAGACTGGCCTCAAACTCACAGAGATTTGCCTGTCTCTGCTTCTCAAGTGCTGGGATCAAAGGCATGCGCTTCCACCCTCCGGCACCAACTTTTAATTTAAACAGATTACAAATTACACTTTAAAACTGGAATAGAGCTACAGGACAAGTTGGTAAGAGGCAAAAGAAATGAATACATATCAAAAATGAGATTAAAAAAATACTAAATCTTTGTGTTTTTATAATAGCTCAAATTTATATAATCTCTTAGCAGATGTGAAAATATATGAAATGAAGAAAATCATAAATCCAAGTGGTATAAATGAAACAGGCTATAGCTATACATATGGAAGGCAGTAGAATTATTAGAACATATTATAGGAATCACCAAAAGAATACAAGTTTTAAAGAAATAAACAGATCTTTAGACCACTATCAAAGTATCAGACTAACCTCATAGCAAGTAAAAATGTTAGTATATTATTAGACAAAAACAATTAATGAAAACTTCACATGCAATTTTCTCAGGGTGCAGAGTGATTTGCAATTTTATTATTGATTCTCCCATTCTTCCTTCTACATGGCCATATGTTTAATTTTGATTTTTGCTTCCTGGATCTTGATCTTCCAGGTCCCTATTATTACAAGTAAAGTGTTCTACCGAAGTGAGTGGTTATCCTCTCTATTTTAGAGAAATTGTAAAATAAATCTACTCAGGCTGGAGCTCCTGTGTAAACATCAAAGAGTTTACATGTGATCTGTGCACATTCTCCTGCCTACTTTCTACCATTTATGGAAGGCTTCAGACACAGTGTATTTTGTACATTAATGCAGTTTGTGACTGTGAGCTGCTTAGGAAATAGTGACAGGGTGTCTGTGGTGTTCACTATGTGCACAAGTTTGGTGAAAAATTTTGTTAGCATTTGTTTTAATCCACAAATATTTGACCCTCTTCTACCAGAAGATTGGCTGTATACTTTCTCAGACCAACATAGGAAGTTTTTGTTTCTTATTATTCCATTACTGCATTGACCATTTCCATAATCTATTTTGGAACAAAACAGTCAGTCCTATGTATGAAATTTCATCCTTTATTAAATAATAGCAAGCAAATATAGTGTTTTATTATATCATAATCAATGAAATAATTAATAGCCTTTTATATAAAAAATGAGCATTATGCACTACCAAATTAAATATATAGCATATTTGATTCTGTTTTCTTGAGCTCCTACTTAACTTCTGACCTTTCACATTGAATATATATGATTGATTGAAAGCTTTTATAGTGATAATTTTTGCTTATTATCCTTTCATTATGACTGATTCTAGAATTATATATAAAGTTTTTCTTCTAAGTATACTTTTATTCTTGTCCTAACCATATATCCAACAATATAAAGAATATGGAATCTGATTAAAAGTAAGATCTGTAAAACTTTTAAATGTCTTTGAAAGTAGTATAAGAATATTTGTTTTTCAAAAATATTAATAATTATAATTTCAAAAATATTAACAGTCTTCACGAATGCTATAATAATTACCTTGTATTTTTTTTTAAATCTCAGTATTTGACATTTTCCTCTCATATAATTCAAGTCACATGAATTCAAGTCACAGCCCTAATCCATTTACCCTGGTTAACTGCCAGAATCATTAACTCTTCAACAGTTTTTCATTCTATCCTTTCACGTATCATTCACAAAGTCGCTCTGGTTTAGGTTGTGTTCTCTCCCATGCACACATGCTCTATCACTCATGCCTCCATCTCCACCTCATTCCTTCTCATTTCTCCCCCTCCCCACATCCTCTTATCCCACCCCCTCCATTTGATCAATGCCTCGTGTGTTTCTCTGACAGCTTCAGAGTTAAATCGTGGGCATATCCATGTTTGACTGGTTAGTCCTAACTTTTACCTGAGGAGTGGTTATATTTATTTTAGGAATATTGGGAATTGCATATTTCCCTTCTATTATGTCCACAGCTTAAGGCATCCTTTCTGCGTATCTACTTGGCTTGAGTTCTTTCCTCAGCTTGGGGTGGGGCTTTGGTGTTCTGAGAGTTTAGTCCCTGATTCTAACCTGTGTTTATCTTCAGTTGACCTGTAAATTTCTGCAAAGATATTTTTTATTAAAAATATCTTGCTTCTATCATTTTCAATATTCATATTTAATATGATTGTTCTTAATTCCTGCTGGCTTTCATTTTTTCTGACCATTTACCTTACTTATCATTTTTTATTAATAAAAATACTCAAGCTATTAGACCAGCAATTTTGTCATTAGTTTAAGTTCAGAGTTGAAGTTCCAAATGATTCAGTTTTGATGCTGATTTACTCAGCTTTTTGAGCTGAGCTTGTCATGAGTAACTAGCGTGTGCCGGGACGTCATTCGGAGAAATGTTTGCAGAAGGATCTAAATGATGCAGGAGCCTGGGGCACAGAAGGCCTTCCTGGTTGTTTCTGTTCTCTTTCTGTCATATGTTCTGCATTTGCAGCATGGCCCTCTTACTAAGGCAGCACCAACTGGACTCAGTGTATTAATTACTTTCCTATTACTGTGACAAGACACCATTGTTAGGATCAATCCATGTGAGTCTATTGAATGGGTAATAGGGATTTATTAAGATATAAATTGAGAAAATACACTCAACGAATACAGAATGGAGTAAGATAGCTAGCTGAAGTCGTCCTCTGATCTGACCCAGAGCGAATCCACCTCACAGGCAGGAACAGGGAGAAAAGGCATGTAACCCTTTTCCCTCTCCTTTTAAGAGGTCACTGTAAGGGCAGGAAGCATTGCCTCCTTAGGGCCCTATAGCCTAAGGTCTTGGGCAGAGCAAATACCACTACACACCATGATCAAGGCTACTTATAAAAGAAAGTGTTTAATTGGGCTTACAGTTATAGAAGAAGGCACAGAATATACATTACCATTCCTAAAGAAAGGAATTAGAGTACAATGAGGAAACAGTGGACCAAAGCAAGACCTAAACCCAGCAGGGCAAACTCCAAATCCTGTAGCTCCATATCTGATATCAAAGGGCTTATGTAGATGACTCTTCCTTTCCATCTTAGTGGACTGCAACACACTTCTTTCTCCTGGGCTGCTTCTACTCCATGTGTGACATTCTTCTTGGCAGATATCCTATGGCTCTATCTTTTCTAACATCTTAAGGTCTGCAATGCAATTGAGGTTTCACTTTCACAACTTCATGAAACAGTTTTTCTAAGGACCTTCAGGCAGAAACTCCCTGCCACACTCCTGGCCTCACTGTCACTCTTTAACTGGGGAAGATGAATTCACAACCCTTTTACTCATGTATCCTTCATGATACTAAAGGCAGAACCACAGAGACAATGTTGCCTGCGTGGGATGGAGCCTGGCCCCCCTTGAATTACATGTTCAGCAGGTTTCATTCATTCACTTTATAGAAACAGGAAATTTCTTTGGCCTTTTTTTTTTATCTTGAAGAGTTGGAAGCTTAGTTGAGTGGGGTCTTGTCTTGAAGGCACCCCTCCCTTTATTGCATCTAATCAGGCCTTCCTTAATCTCCTTATCTCTTTCAGCACAACCTTAGACTCCAGTATTACAGTTTCTAATGCACTTTTTTTCCAATTTTCTTTTGCCCTACTTTCTCTTTTTCATTTTAGATCTTCATAAGATTGATCACTAACAACAATGAAACAGAGTCAATATTAGTTTACCATGAAATCTCTTCCACTGAAGAAATTAGACCATTGTTTCTTAAGTTAGTTACAGACAACTTCTTAGGAGAAAGAAAGCAGCTACTTTTTTTTTTTTTTTTTTGCTAAAGGACCACAAGAATGGACTTGATTTCTATCTAAGTTACAATATTGTTCCCCTTCTGAAACTTCTTGAGATGGAGCTTCACAGTTTGAATAACTTTCAGCACTTATTGTCTGCCACATTTCTAATAGGATAGCCTAATAAGAGTCTCTAATATTCTCTGGGACATCGGGCTATGAGGTGTCATGAGAGTTGTGATCTGAAGAATGCAGGAGTGTAGAATGGTACAGAGGAGAAGGGGTTGGTTTCCCTGTCCTGTGAAATGAGCTGTCCTAATACCCGAGTTAGAGACCAAAAATTTAGAATATTGATGTGATGTTTACATTGAAAAGTTCAGAGCTCAGTCCTTCCTGCATTTGACTCTATGAGAAATACTATTTGCTTGTAGCCCATAAAAATCCCATTTCTACATATGCCTCATAATTATAATTATAATTTGGGAAACAAATTAATGGTCAAAAGGACAACTTTCTACTCAGTAGACATCAAGCTATATACTGTTCAGAAAGGTCATAACTCCCTGCATAACTCCCTCCTCGGATAAGCAGGGCTGTGAAGAGGATGTGTTTGTGGATACCTGGCACATGGATCTGGTAAGGAGACCCCTTACATGCTGACTCCTCGGCGTAGTTTAGTGGACACCATGGCTTCTTCATCAAAAGGAAATTTATAGTGTTGAGGTTGGTTTCCTGAGTCCTACACATCAAATTTTCCAATAGTATGCTAAAAATTTGTCTAGTAGTATATTAAAATCTCCTTTCAATTTTTTACTCTCCTTGAATAATCAGTTATTAAAGAACTTGTTTTCTAATTCTCAAACAATGATAATATTTTCCAGTTTTATTTCTACTTGTGTCAGCATTTGATTTATAAATTGTGACCAATATAATAATATATATCATAAATGTATAGATCACATGATTTTTAAAATAATTCCATTTATTATTATATCGTTTTAATTTTATATTATTTTTATATAACTTCTATCAGCAGCAGCATTTGGTATATTTAGTTTCTAATATTATCTGACCTTTTTTATGTAGCCTTGTTATAAAAGTTAAAATTAGATGATCATTAACAAAGTTGAGAATTTTTTCATTGTTTTATCTTTGGGGGCATATTACTCATAATATATTTAATTGCTTTAGCTTTATAAGTAGTAAAATTTAGATAGAAAATTAACAATAAGGATAACTTAGTATATGTTTCAATTTATGGTTATGTCTAACCTAAGACATAATCTCACTCCTTAGCCAATATTTAAAGTTAACTTTAATGGCAAAATTTGTTTCTGATCATTGCCTCATTGGTGATCAATGAATTTCAGACATAAGATCTTATATTATCTATTTATTCAGGTATATTTTCCCTCATTATGTTTCATAATCTGACAAAAGTAACTTTGTTACTATTTTCTTCACTGATATTGCCCTTCAAGTATGCAAATAAAAGACCAGGTACTGTCTAATTTTCTTTAGTCAAAGTCCCTAATTTTGAAATCTTCAGACTTATTGGATAACTGCATCTTCTTCTTCAACATAAATAAATAAATAAATAAAGTCTATGATATTCCATTAACTATCCAATGTTTATGTGCACTATTCTACTAGTGTACTGAAAATATAAATTAGAAAATAAAAGGTGATATTTAATATGAGTGAGAATACTAACATTGCATTCTGCTTACCCTTGACTGTTTTACACATGTATCACATGCTAACTTGGAAAATGGTGTATTTCATTTGCAACCATCTTCCTGACAAGCTAGAGAAACATGACTCCAGATGCTACCTCCCTTCTCTATCCATTCTTCATCTTTGATCTCTGGATATTTTCTCTGTTCATTTTTGGAAACTGAGTAATGCCCCTATTGAACTATATCTGCATCAAAAGTTCTGTGTCTATATATATTTTTTCTTTTTCCCAAAATTTCTGTAAATTAAGATATATACTAGGTTTTCTTGAATGTTAATTTTCCATCTAAATTCTACTGTTCAGAAAGCTAAAGTTATTAAGTATATAATGAAGAATATGCTCCAAAATATAAGACAATGACAAAAATCTCTCAAGATTGTTACTGATTCTCTTATTTTAATAATTCATCATTAGCTGAAAATATACCATTGACTCAATTTAATTTTTTGGCAGGAGAGATAGGAATGTCAACACATTCGTCTCCTTCACTGTTATTACTGTTGAACATATGGTACTTTAATATAATTGAGACAAAATAACATAGTTCTCAAGGCAAATGCTGAACATATAAATTTTTCTGGTGACAGTTTTTTAATGAAGGTACTATTCTGAAAATCTAGTCATACAAAAGTGGCAACATTTTGGCAAATGGATAGACAATTAGGTCTGGCTAGCCAACTGCAATAACCCTCTAAGTTTCTGATGTGTCAGACAAAGAATTATAAAAATCATACACCTCGAGTAGAGATTTCAGAAAAACGATGAGCTACTTAGGACATGTTTCTCACAAATCATCATTATAATAAGCTGTTAAGAATTGACAATTACTCACTGTCTTTTGGTAGTGACCAAATGATTTCTAAAAGATATGTAAGCATTTATTCAACAAAATCTATGACTCAACAAAAACAAGGGAGTCATGGCCTCAGAAATGGACTAAGCCAGAACTGTTACATCTGTCCTAAAGAAAAAGTCTTCCAAAGAGCTTTTATAAAATGCTTTGACATCCCCTACAGCTTCCTGGGTAGAGGAAGCATATGGGATTGCTTCTGCAACCTGGGAGATAATATTGTCCATAATCTACATGTCATTGATTGCCTAAGTAAAACGGATGGACAAGAAGGGAGTGACATTGCCTGGTGCTTTATATGGAAGAATATGAAAGAATCATTGGCCAAGAACAATGCATGCCTTGCAAACATGGTCCTGTGTTATAGGGAAATTGGTCCAGTTGGCTTATATGAGTGATGATTCCCAAATTCTCTGCTTCCCAGAAAAGCTGTCTCAGTTAGACTTCATAATCAGCAACTGTTGGAAGATATTGTCCATGACTCCACAAAATCCACACTGGGTAGTGGTAACTAGATGATACCATCAAGCTGCACACATAAGACTGATGCTCCCCTATTCTGGTTTCACATGGAAGGCCCAGGGGGATGAGAGTGCAGAGCTTGCTTTTCTCACTGCTTCCTTTCTTATCCACAACACTGTTTAAACCAGAGTATCCTACCCAATCTCACTTTGACCTAAGCTTTGCAGTAATTAATTTTCCAAATGATTATGAAACAAAACAAAAGAAAGCAATGTAATAATATAATTGCACAAATGTCAACATGCTGACAGCTGTCATACTACCAGTAGTGGAAGACTGACAGAACCAGAGAACAAGAAAAGAGAAAGTGAATGAAAGCCTAGTTAACTCAGTGACTCCTAGTGGTCAGAAACACAAGGTGCATATTCAAATTCTCTAAGGTACACTATTGTGAAAATAAACTCACTGATTAGTCCAGCCATGTCACTAAATAATAAAAAAAAATAAGATTGCAGTATGACAATACCTCTTTGTCCTTGAACAATGAATACTAGAGCAGCAAGTGTGGATCACATGTTGGGATCTCTTGGAAGGGAGGATCTCTCAGACTCTGATACCATTTTCTTCTGTGTCCAGGTGGCCATTAAGCTTTGAGTAGTGTGGTAGGGTGGTATTTTGAATTTATTTGGGCCCATAATCTCATAGAGAGTGGTACTACTAGGAGGTGTGGCTTTGTTGGAGTGGATATGGCCTTCTTGGAGGAAGTGAGTCACTGTGGGAGTGATCTTTGAGGTTTCCTATGCTCAAGATACTGCCAAGTTTCTTAGTCAAATTTCTTTTATCTTTAAGATGTAGGACTCTCAGCTATACAGCTACAGCACCATGTCTGTCTACACAACACCATGCTCCCTACCATGATGATAATGGACTGAACCTCTGAAACTGTAAGCAAGCCACCTCTATTAAATGTTTTCCTTATAATAGTGGCCATGGTCATGGTATCTCTTTACAGCAATAAAAACCCTAAGACAGAAATTGGTACCAGGAGTGGGGTATTGTGACAGACCTGACCATGTTTTTGTTTAGAGGAATTTGGACTTTGGTACTTTGGGTATGGAAAACAGTGGAATGCTTAAAGTGCTGCTTAATGGGTCATACTAGTAGGAGAATGGAAGACAGTGGTGCTGAATGTGATTTGATAAACTGTGGGGATCAAGAGGTTTCAGAGGAAAAGAATGGTAGTTAAAGACAAGCTTAGAGCCAGGTGTGGTGGTGCAAGTCTTTAATCCCAGCACTTGGAAGGCAGAGGCTGGCAGATCTCTGAGTTTGAGAGAAACTTTCAAAGCAAGTTTCAGGACAGCAAAGCTTAGGCAGTGAAAGACAGAAAGCTTGTGAAGATGTAATTGAACAAGAGGCCATGTTCCAGCCCCAGTAAGCAGCAGAATTTGGCAGCTTTGATCACATGTTTCTGGCTTTAGAGTTAAGGATAGAAGAAAGGAGTTATGGAATAAAGTCACCGAGGCCAGGCATGTGTCAGGGGTGTCCCTGAATGGAGGCCTAGTAGAGAAGTCATTGCATAAAGCTGTGAAGTTGAAGCCTGGATTGCCTTGGAGAGTCTAAGATTTAGAGATATCAGAGTTGTGGGATACCTGTTGAGGAAAGCCGCTAATAGGGAGTGGATCCAGAAGTGTGTTGCAGTCAACAAAGCTGAAAGGAATTGAAGATTCAGAGTTTGTAGTTTGCCCATTGTTTTTTGGTCTTACTTTGGTCCCTTATTTCCTCTTTATGCTCCCTTCCCTGCACTTTGGAATGGTAATGTATATCCTGTGCCATTATATGTTGGAAGTACGTGATCTGTTTTTTGATTTTGATTTTGATTTTATAGGGGATTGTAGTTAAGAGATTGCATGAATCTCAGAAGAGACTTTGAACTTTGGACTTTTAAACACTGTTGAGACTTTGATAGACTATGGTGACTTTTGAAGTTGGAACAAATGCTTTTATTCATTATAATATTGCTACAAGTTTATAGGTGAAGCACTTATCTAATTATTCTTCATCAATAAAAAATCAGGAGTCAGATATTGAGGTAAAAACTTGAATGATCAGAGAATCAGAGATGCCACAAGTCACCTCTTCTCTCTTCTGTTCCTCAATCCAAAAGGCCAAGATCCTCTCTAAGCCCTACCTTACTACTTCCTCAGTCCTCCAAAACCTCTATGGTTAATTTTAGTCAGCTAGTGGCTAGCTCTGCCCTCTGATTCAAAACAATCTTTTTTGTCAGAATGCAATTAAAATATCACACATTTCCCCATTTTTGTCTGAACAAAAAGGGAAAGTTTTAACTCTAATGTAGTAGAACTATATAGTAAGTACAATAATTATATAATATATGTGTATGTGTGTGTGTATGTGTGTAAGAATCACATTAACAATGTTCAGTCCATTTTTATTTGGCAAATTCAGAGAAAATACTCCATTATCTATCCTATCTTGATGAGTCTTAGTGTTGTACCTAATTCACTTTCTATCCTAACTTGTATCACCAACACAAAAATATCTTTCTATTTTTCTCAACCTTATATGCTTCACATCTCTTTTATGAGTTTATTTTCTGAATTTGGTAACAATATGTTAGTGCAGACCAAAAAAAAAAAAGAGAGAAATGTTTCTGGGCTATACACTGCTTTAATGGAGGCATAGACCCACTGCTTCTGAGAGTTGGTCATGTAAAGATGGAAATCACACAAAGAGTCTGGTTGTAAAAAGTGCTAAGTTAAATATATATATATATGGTATCTTGATTTCAAAATTTATGTCTAAGGATACATTGCTTTGGAAAAGAGTTTCTGCTTTTGTTTCCACAGAAGATTAGAACCTATGGATTGCTTTCAGGCTAATATGATTTGATAAAAGAAGACTCCCCGAGAGGTTTCCAGATGATCCGACATCCAGAACAGCTTCAAGGCAACTGGTTCAGAGAATACAGCATCACAGACTATTCCAGTCAGGACTTGACTGTAATTCTTAATTTTCTCAGGATCCCCATAAAACTACCAGTGCCCACAATCAGCAGAAAGTAGCCTACAAAACTACTCCCACATTCCCAAAAGATGGATTATGGATATTTGTCTTTGTTTAGAGATTGGTTACAAATGGTTATTGGTTATAGTTAACATCTTTCTAAAGAAAAAAGGAGGATAGGATATAGATATGATAGGATAAAAGGGCAGATTATTGAATCTACTTTTAAAGAGTAACAACTTATTTGAAATGTTTTACATTGCTCTGGATTTTAGTTTATTGATGTAAATGTGAAATTAATTTTGTTATACTGTATGTATATTTATATTCTCATTTAAGGTATTATGTTTGTATAGCTCATTTAAAATTGTAATGTATAATTAAGAAATACAGATTAATAATTAGTCTTCACTGGGTGGCAGTAGAGCACACCTTTAATCCCAGTACTCGGCAGGCAGAGCCAGGCAGATCTCTGTGAGTTTGAGGCCAGCCTGGTCTACAGAGTGAGATCCAGGACAGGCACCAAAACCACGCAGAGAAACCCTGTCTCGAAAAAACAAACAAACAAACCAAAATAGTCTCTACGATAATCAAACTTATAGTCATGTTAGTTAAGTTTTCTAGGTATACACAGATATATTTCAACGCCTATAGAATATGGCATTTAAAATGTTTTAAGAACTTTGACTTTCTGGACATTGAAACATGTCTGCTCCTGGCAGCACCAATCTACTTCAGAGAAGATAATGGGCATTGAAGAAACGCTTTCTTTGTGACAAGAGTTAGCCACTGGGCAAAAAAGTGCCCTTGCATCAACTGCTTGATAATATGTTGTATAAACTGGACATGCAGGACTCATGGGAAAATGACCACTGAATTTGCCAAAACAAGGCAAAATGGTCCTTCAGGTTCCTACTTTGCAGAAGAAACTGCTAGACATTCTACAGGACACAGAGAGAAGCAACTGAGAGACTCTAGACCTATAGACTGAAGAGAGATGCCCCAATGTTGCACAAGTACTTTGGGTGACTGTCCAGGCAGCCAGCTGTCTCTGTTATTCTAGATTTTTGGAAGTTGCTTACAATGCTCTTCCTGTTTACTTAGGTAATATTATATCCTTCTGATATCTTTGATGTAGTTGAAGACTAAATAGTTACCGTTTCCTTGGTTATGATAAAAGATAAATTAGATATGGAACTTTAGACTCACAAATATAAGATAAATGGTAAAATATTTTATTTAATTTTGTCAAATACAAAGAGACTAGATATTGTAATTATAATTCCTGCTTGAAAACTGTTCTATTATATGTGATTTTACTATGTTAAAGTTAAAACTTTCCTTTTTTATTAGACACAAAAGGGGAAGTGCTGTGGGATGTCATTCTGTATGCTGTGAATATGTGTTGCTCTGATTGGTTGATAAATAAAATGCTGATTGGTCAGTAGCTAGACAGGAAGTATAGATGGGGCAAGCAGATGAGGAGAATTCTGGGAAGAGGAAGGGCTGAGTGAGGAGCTGCCAGCCAGATACAGAGGAAGCAAGATGACAAGGCAGAACTGAGAAAATCTACCAAGCCACATGGCTAAACATAGATAAGAATTATAGGTTAATTTAAGTGTAAGAGCTAGTCAGTAATAAGCCTGAGCTAATGGCTGAGCAGTTATAATTAATATAAGCCTCTAGGTGTTTACTTGGGGGACATGAGTGGAAGAGATTTGTCCTGACCACCAGTTGTCCAGGACACAGGAAAACTTCCAGCTACAACTATGTAGTCTTTAACTCCATTAGAAATTTGCGAAGCATATAATATTATCTGAGTAAATAGGAAGTGAAGAGTAAACAACTTCCAAAATTAAGGAATGACATAGACAGTAGGCTTACTGGACAATCATCCAAGTTTCCTCTGTAATGTTGGTGCATCCATCTTTGGCCTACAGGCCTAGGACAACTGACAGACCTTTCTGTGAAGCAGCAATTTTGAAGGAAGGTCCTGTCTTGTCTTGGCAAAGTTTGGCAGTTGCTTTCTTTTGTGTCCTGCCTGTCCAACCTGGACAGCACATTGTCAGCAGTTGAGGCAATGACAATTTTTTTTTTACCCAGTGGCCAACTTTTGTCACAAAGAAAACAAACTTCATATGGAGTTTCTTTGATGTCCATCATCTTCTTTTTAGTAGATTGGTGCTGCCAGGAGCAGACATGTCTCATTGTCATAAAAAATTTTATAGTATTAAAAACATCTTAAATTTCTTATTTTGTAGATCTCTGAAGTGTTTGAAGACCATCCGTCTATCTAAAATATGTCTCTGTTTGACCTTGAAAACATACCTAATGTGACTACAAATTTGATTATAATAAGTGACTAATTACTAACCTATATTTTTTAATTATCTTAAATAGTTTGTAAAAATAACTTTTAAGGACTAGAAATTTATATTACATTGTTAAATGAGCTGCATAGGGACAATACCTTAAACAAGAGTAGAATCATATGTATGGTATATTCTAACAAAAATAACCTTAAATTTGTATCAATATACAAAAATATCTTAAATAAGAGTGGAAACATATATACAGTATAACAAAAATAACCTCAAATTTGAATCAATATACAAAAATTCATACAAAGTAAAATGTTTATAAGAGTTGCCATGGTCATGGTATCTCTTCACAACAACAAAAACCTAAGACAGACGATGAAAGCAAACCCTATAGGTTTAGTATTACTACTAAAGCATTCTGCTACAGAATAGAGTCAATCACGAACTCAGTGACATATATCTGTCTCCCGGGGAATTGATAGCTTCCTTTCCCCTCAATCATTTACTAGATACCACTATGCTGAAATCAGTGTCTTTTAAGTATGAGCCCCTGGGGATGCCTGTAAGGCTCTATTCAGTGAGCAGAAAGGGGAATACTTTTCCTTTGCATATTGTATAGCCACTATTATACATGATCATGATGGGTTCCATTGAAAGGCTGCAAGGCTCTGTAACCAGGACATCCCTAATAAACAATATGGATAAAGAATCAGGATTCACAGTTAGGTACCAACGCACTGGATTTCTTTGTTTTATCTGTAAAATTTGTACATCTGGACTGGTAGATAGGAACAATAAGTTGTTTTCCACTTGAAACTCTGTATCTATTCATGGTTCACATAACAATGATGGATACAGTAAATTATAAGAACTCTTAAAGAGAATACATGCAACATCGCCTGTAGGTGATCACTTGAACTTTACTTCTTAGTTTCTCCATAGACCACAGTGAATGTTGCAAGTGTGTAGTCATCTATTTTAGTTTGCATTCCTGCTGCTGAGATAAAATTACCATGATAAAAAGCAGCTGACAATTCTAGAGAGCTAAGAACCCACCACAGAGAGGCAGCATGGCAGCAAGCAGAGGGCATGAAAACAGGAACAGGAAGCTGAGAGATCACACCTCTATGCACATACAGGAAGCAGAGAGTGTGAACTGGAATCGGGGTGAGGCTGTAAACTCTCAAAACCTTCCCTAAGTGATATACTTCCTACAGCAAGGGAGGAGACAAGTATTTCAATATATGAGGCTACAGAAACTATTTCTCAGACAAACCACAAAACTATCATGGTGATTTCTATATAAGAGACTTCTTGGAACTCTGTGTTGAAGTTGTTTATGGTTTACAATCAGATTAGGAATAAGTATGTTCAGAGTATAGGCTCAGAAAGAACTGAGTTGAAATATGGCTTTTACATTAATGATGGTTTAGTCTTAGAAAAATCAGTTCTTTGAGCCATGTTGTCCATTTGTCAAGTAGGAATTATAGCACCTACCCCACTCTAGTGCTGAATAGAGCAACTGAGGAAACAAATGTAAATTCTTGTCACAACAACTAGTAAAAATGACATAGTCCATAAAAAACAGGAACCATTACCTCTTTTTTTCGGCATTATGTTTTATGAATATGTTTTTGTAGTGAAATAGCATCAAAAATGAAAGAGATAAAAATAGAAATAGAAATAAAAAATATTTGTAATTCTATAATGTGATAAGGAGGAGAGGTATAATTTTCTGAGCATCAACTGTACACCAGGAGTTGTGTTGTAAATACTGAAATCTTAACAAGGATCATCAAGAAATTACTGTTGTTCTCATAAAACAAAAGGAAACAATTTTAGACATCCCCAGATACTTAAGACATCACCTGTAGTACTGAAAATAATAGTAAAGGAAAATTCTGTAATATTATTAGAAGCAAGATCTAATTATAGCTCTCCTGATTTTTCAGTAGATGTACTTTCCTTAATCAAATGAACAGGATGCCTGTAGAGGTCTCCTTGACAACCAATTGATTCAGGGATGCCTTGTGTTTTTTTAGTAATTGAATACTGTGTGTGTATGTGTGTGTGTGTGTGTGTGTGTGTGTGTGTGTGTGTGTGTGTACAGAAGTAACATATTATTAATGCCATTCTTCTAACCTACAAATTACATGTTCTTTTTTTCTCTAAACAGCTGGGCTAAAATACAATTTTCCATTCCAGGACATTTTTCTTCTTTTGTAATAAGAACAAAATAAGAAGTAAAAAGGTAGCAGGCAAAAATAAATTCATTTGTGTACTTTTGATTTGTAAGCTTGACAAAGATTTAATTTATTGTCTCTAAAGATAAATTATGTTCCATGTAAAATTTTGAAATTTTTAGAAACTAGTTTGAATATCAAGAAAATTATCACAGTACAGCAGAAATGAATTGGAGAAATAGATGTTACAGTGATTTTAGGAAGTGGTCTCTTGGCTTACTTTGTCTGTTTATTGCTGTCCTTCGTTCTTATCACCTAGGATAAAAAGCATTTCTCTAGAGTGGCCTAAATATTCTTCTAACCCCCTGAAGGCTGAACTCCAAGGACAAAGTTCTGCTCACCAAATACTTTATAAGAAACCCATACAAGTATTTAAACAGAACCAATATCTAAAAAATTGTTATGTTTCTATTAGTATTTTCTGTTTTTAAAAGTTTGAGTTCAAATATTTTCTGAAATTGGGCAGCTGAAATCAAACATAGGGTTATTACAGTATTAACAAACATTATCATTGTGGTAGTTTGAAAGAGAGATGTTCATAGGCTCAGTTTTATGTAGACTTGGATTCCCAGTTGATGGTGCTGTTTGGGGAAACTTAGGAGGTGTGTGGCCTTAATAGTAGAAATATGTCATTGAGCATGACTTTGAGAATTTAAGTCTCCTGTTATTTCCAGTTCACTCCCTCTGCTTTGTGCCATGATGAACTGAAACCCCTTTGAAACTAGGAGCCAAAACAGACGTTTCTCCTCTAAGTCTTTTTTTCACATAATTGGTCATTACTATAAAACAACAAATAATGCATGGTTTTTGGAAACACACACACACACACACACACACACACACACACACACACACACCTCAAAACATAATAGTTTCAGTGTGGTGATAGTTTATTTATGCCGAAATGTGATGATATTTTATTTGTGCTTTGATAAAATAAAACTTGACTGGAGATCTGGGGGGAAAGGCCAGTCATTTTAAGTAAACAAAGTCAGGCAGCACACACCCTTAATCCAATCACTTAGCTGGCAGGATCTCTGTGTGTTCAAGGACATACTAGGGAACAGAGCCAAGCATGAAGACATACACCTCTAATCGCAGTACCAACCATAGAGACCTGGAAATATGTACAGACAGACAATGACAAGGAAGTGAGGTAGCTGGGCTAAGAGTCAGGGAGAGGGCACAAAAGCAAGGCATATAAAGGTGTGAATAGACAGGAAGTAGCTTGAATTTGGAAGCTGCAGAGTTGGTGAGGTAAGGTTGGCTGATGGCTTTCTCTGATCTCTCTAAGGCTTTCACCTCTATATTTGGCCCCGTGTTTTTTTATTTAATAAGATCATTTAGAAATTCATCTACATTTCAGGTCCTTCAGGATAAAATGGAAATTATTGTTTGAGAATTTCTCCCTCGTGACTTTATAGCCTTCTCCAGAGCAATGTGAAGAATTATCTGGAGCCACTGGAAATCACATTCTGTTTCCTGGATAATGAGCAAATTGCAAAGCCTGGCCTACATCCCATCAGAAGGGTCTACACTCAAATTCCATAGTCAGTGTGGCCCAAGATCCTCATGAGCCACCTGCTTTCTGTGGTACTTGTGAGTCTTAACCCAGGCTCACCAACAAGCTTCCTCTTTACTCAAGGATGAAGCTTTCCTCCTACGCCTGTATTTTCATTGCTCTGGATTCTTGTAGGTCAGTTTCCCTCTCCCCGAATGCTAGGTCTCTGTGGTCCTGCAGGGAGACATGGCTGTAAACACTACGTTTCTTCACTGAGGTGTATATAAGCCTGTGCCTAAGGCCTCCTGTGTGCTGCTGCATTGATAGCATATCCTACTGGAAACAGAGGAGACCCTTGTCAATGATTCTGATTCCTAGCTTTTCCTTTTGAATTTGTTGATACTGTATTCTCAACCTCCAAAGTAACTTGAAACATATTGTGTTAATATTGATCATTATTTTATAATTCTGAGGTTATAATATTTATATCCAAATAACCATAAAATTCCAAAATGTAAAATTTATTCTTTCCTTCAAGATTCCTACCTAAATCATTACTTTTTCCAATTCCTACTGCTGTTAACTGCCTGGATTGTTTATTTGAACTCTAGATGTTGTCAAAATACAACGTGTTGTTTCTGTGTGCCAAATATACAATGAGCAAAATTCTGGATTATAGCTCTAGTTCTTAGGTTTTGCCAAACAAGGCTGTAGTAACATGCACTCCCAAATCACAACAGCCTTACAAGTAAAGAGGTAATTTACTGGTCATGTTAGCAATGGGTTGCTATGGATAATCAATGAATTGATGCCTCATGGTCTCATCCAGAATCCAAAATATGTCAGAAAAGCCATCACTTTTCAGGATGCACAAATTTATAGCAATAGTAAGCAACAAGGCAACACACAGAAACACACAATAGCCCTTGAGATCTAAGATTTGCTTTGATGTGGCCTCTGTCACTTCTGCTCAGATTCAATGTCCCTCACCAGAGCAAGGGTAGTTGGGACTTGTTATTCAGGTGTGTTATGAGGGTTGTAATCTTCTTATTGGAAGGAAGATGAAATGTTTGGACCAGTAAGAAAACTGACTGGAAACATTCTGTATTAGTTCCACAGTTACAAATACAAGATTAAGCAACTACCTTCCAAAGATGGCATGCTGTTTATTTATAGAAAGTACATGCATGTTCAAGAAGGCCAAAGCTTTACCTCTACACCCTTAAGGTCTCCTGCTGGAATTAGTTGCCATGAACATGTATGTGGGAGCCTCCATGGTGTTGGGGTCCTCATTTCCTCTCGGCCTGTTGGCCATCAGTTGGAGAGGGGAATGGGGCAGAAGGGGTGAGAAAGCTTTGTACATGGCCCATGAGCATGAATGGAGGCAGCCCTCTGGGAGACAGATTTTGGTGAATTGGCTCAATTTTATTCCAGAGTATAAGGAATATATAGGATTGGGGACAAACCCTAATTTGCATTAAGTGGTACACTCCTATCACAAGGCTTAGTATGTGGCAATAGGGGCCTATAACAGAGCTCCTAGTGCAAGTTTTCTTAGCAGAGATCTGTGCCAAGGGTCAAGCTATAGATGAATCAGGCATCTGATTTTAGAGGCAAGCATCTGGTTTAGAGACAGCTTTCAGATAAGGTCAGTCCTCCAGGCCCAGGGATATCCTCCAGATAAGAATAGGTAGAGAGCAGGAAGCTTTTTGCTGGGGAAGGAGGGAGCTCCATGTTGCCAAGCTTATTGAGATAAGCTGCTAGACCATGGGGAGGCTGCAATCTCTGACCAGCTAGCAATGTCTTTCAACACCATGGAACAATGAACAATCAAAGATATGGTGAAACCAATTGCTTCCATATAAATGAAGAGACATAACTGCAGAGAAGTCACTCTGAGTGAGAAGGAAGACTGGAAGTTCTGATCATACACACTTCTCTCTCTCTCTCTCTCTCTCTCTCTCTCTCTCTCTCTCTCTCTCTCTCTCTCTC
>CABHPH010130162.1:0-11576 GCA_902168325.1 Peromyscus nudipes
TTAATGCGGGAACAGCTTCTCCTCTGTCCTAAATAAAAACAAAAAACGAAAAACAAAACAACCCCCTCCCCCACAGTATTTTTCCGTCTAACCCCACCTCAGTGTTGAGATTGCAGGGGATCTGAGAGATTGCTTGGTCCATTCATTTATAGATGAAAAACTGAGATACCTCAGTGCTTAGATTGCAGGGGATCTGAGAGATTGCTTGGTCCATTCATTTATAGATTAAAAAACTGAGATACCTCAATGTTCAGATTGCAGGGTATCTGGGAGATTGCTTGGTCCATTCATGTATAGATGAAAAACTGAGATAGGCTCCAAAAAGAAAAATTATTTGACTAAAGTTTCCCGGAATTAGGGAGCTGGACTGTCATCTGTGTGATGGCCTGGTGTCGGTTTTGAATTCTAAATCTACGATTGATGGCTTTTCCAAAAGTAGATAATGTATGGAAAGGGGATTTTGTTTTCTTTTGGTATCAGGGTCTTACTATGTATGTATCCTTGGCTAGCCCCCAGTGCAGCCTACCCAGCGCTGATGCTACAAGGATTTGACACCAGAGACAACAGAAGAACTTTTGAAACACCATCTTCAGGCACATGTGTCATCTGTCAATGTTTTTGTGTGTACAATATTTTTTTTTCCTGCTGAAGATTGAGTCCAGGTTTTTGGCATGTGCTAGGTAAAGAGTCTATCATTGAATCATTGCGCTAAATACCCAGCCCCAGAGTGGTTTCTTCTGGTACTGCCACACTTTCCTCTACAGACTCACAGAGAAGGCAATTACCTAATGGTAAGAGTCAGTAAGACAGGATTGTGGCTAGGAATCTGGGGGTAGCTTCATACATCGTCGCCTTGCCACTTCCAACTATGATGGGAGATAGAAGCGAAAAATCTCAATGATAAAGAGTTTTCTGATGGTGTCTAAATTTCCTTCCACAAATAACAATTGGCAAAGACAAATATTTTGCAGTTTTCTCAAACCACTAGAGAATTGCGATGCCGACATTATATTTAATCCAGGTAGCTTTTGCAGATATCAAACTGAACAATAAATTTCAAAACTAAGAAATGGATTGCGAATATTTCTTTTCTCCTTTTCTAAGCAATTCTCCTAGAATTTTTTGCATCTTGGAAGTGAATAATGATTTTTTTAAAAAATGTGATTGTTATTAGTGATGTTTAAAGTCCATTTGTGTTTCCCTGGGAGTGACTGTAGAGATGTAATTTGTGAAAAGGTCCAGGTGAGACAGTCCATGTGAAACTCATGGTTTCAAGAAAGCATGTGTTGGCAATTGACAGATTCAGCAGTTCACAAGGGCCTTTTATTTTCTGATACAATGTAAGAAGATTCCTATGTAAATAATTCTCAACCCTTATACCCCAAACTGACTGTGAAACGACCAGTTCTGTCTCATCTTCTAGACTACCATGCTTAAAGGTATGGACCACCACAGTACACATATATATATGTTTTAATTTTTTTAGGTTATTTTATTTTATGTGTACAAGTGCTTTGCTCACATGTATGTCTGTCCACCATGTTTGTGACTAGTGCCTGTGGAGGCCAGAAGAGGCTGTCTGGTTCCTGGAACTGCAGTTATTGAGTATTGTGACCTGCCACGTGGGTGTTGGGAATCGATCCTGGATCCTCTACAAGAACAACCAATGCTCCTAACTTCTGAACCATCTCCATCCCTATACACATTATTTTTTTTATTTCAGAGTAATTTGAGATTTGCATTTTAAAACATTGCACAGAGAGTCCTGAGTCTAATCAATGTATTCCTCACCCTGTTCTCCCCATTGCCAATATCTTACATTGCCAAGGTATTCTTGTTACAACTAGGGAACTAACAATGATACATTATTAACCTAATGCCATACTTATTTGTATTTCAGTAATTGCCTACCAATGTCATTGACATTCCAAGTATTGAGCAAGGCTTTTTTTTTAAAAAAAAAAAAAAACATATTCTCTTAAAGGTCTTCTTCAAATAGTAGCAAACTCCAAATGAAAAAGCCCTACAAAACTAATCGCTTTCCTGCAACTAAAAATCTCAATTTCTACACAGGAGCTATATTACATTAACCTCAAATTGCTGACCATCTGCCAAGATCCATTTCCCTTCCGCAGCCCTCCAATGAAGCTACCACCTGTTATTCTGGAAATGCACATTAAAAACTGAAAGTACAATGAATAACCATCTCCTTTGATTCTAAATTTGCTTTCTTAACTCTGAATTTCACAGGCAATTACATATTCACTAAATTGATCCAACTAGGTGTTCTTAGGAATATTTATGGGGTCCTTCTGATTCCAACCACATACAGTAGCTTGAACAGCTCTAAATTAAGTATATAAAGAGAGCTGATTCATTCAGTTGCTTTTTCTAGCAGGCTTCTTGTACTCGGAAAATCATATTCTACAGTCTGGAAATGAATTAATATTTAACAATGGAAGTAAGATTAGAACGTTGTTGGTATAAATTCTATTTGTGCAACAACCAGCCCCGGGCCCCATCTTATCCCAATGGGAGTGAATAAGAGACAAAAGAGCACCCTTTTCTATTTAATGCCAAAGAATCATAGCGGAGTCCTCCAAGGTGTTTTCAAATTAAAAAAAGAGAGAGAGAGAGAGAGAGGCCGGGCGGTGGTGGCGCATGCCTTTAATCCCAGCACTTGGGAGGCAGAACCAGGTGGATCTCTGTGAGTTCGAGGCCAGCCTGGTCTCCAAAGCGAGTTCCAGGAAAGGTGCAAAGCTACACAGAGAAACCCTGTCTCGAAAAACCAAAAAAAAAAAAAGAGAGAGAGAGAGAAGTTTTTTAAAATAACATCTTACATGTGACATACATAGAGAATCATTGAATAAATATTTGAAATGCAAAATGTAAGTACTTTTAAAAAGTACAGTAATAGAGTTCTTACATCTCAGTTTCTGGTCCACAAAGACTCACAGCATGTGTCCGGGAAGGGTGATGAGTAAGAAAGTATCTTCGATTTGGCAGGAGTACTGGTCTTTAAAACACAAGTTCCAAAATGCTTTACCACCGCAAATCCAAACTTCCTACCTGGATTTTGGAAATTTCCAGGTTCTCCGAGTATATGTCACCCATACTTACATGACCCCAGTCTCCTTGCTGCATCTTGATGGACTTAGCAAGAGCACTGTACAGCTGTTACAGTCATACTTTTATCTAGACATCCTCCTGCCTCGCTTTGTAAAGTTCCCCATTGAAATGGCACTTCATTGATCAGGTCCCTTCTCAAACTGTCAACATTTCATTTCCTTGCCACATTTTTCTTCAAGGCCCCTGTCATTAAAGATTTTTTCCATTACCAAATCTTTTCTTTTGAAACAGGGTCATATATAGCTCAAGCTGGTCTTGAGCTATAGAGCCAAGGCTATTCTTAAAGCTCCTGATGCTTTTGCCTCCATCTCCTAAGAGCTGGGATTACAGGCGTGTGCTATTGTGCCCGTCTTTCTTTTACCAAACTTTTAGGTTTCTTTAAGCCTTTTCACTACTTGCCCTTACCTTGGGTCTCTGTGTTCATTCCTACAGAGTCCAATTATACTAAGAAAACCGCTGAATTGATTTACAGAGAATCTCATCCTTAGATTTGGCTGTCTCTATATCTGATCAATTCTTCATTTTCTATCATCTCCCATGGAGTCTGCTCATCCTACCATACCTTCATCAGGAATTCTGTTAAGTGAACGTAGCAAAATTTCTTCCCAATTCCAATGTCATCTCAGAGATTTTTCTCTTCATGGCTATGCTGGTTAGTTTTCATCATCTTGACACAAACTAGAGTCACTTGGGAAAAGAGGATACTTAATTGAGAAGATGTCTGCATCATATCGCCTGTTGGCAAATCTGCAAGGGGTATTTTCTAGATTAATGATTGATGTGGGAGGGCCTAGCCAAATGTGGCTGGGGCCACCCCTGGGCAGGTGGTCCTGGGTACTATAAGAAAGCAGGTTGCACAAGCCATGAAGAGCAAGCTAGTAAGCAGCATTTTCCCATGGCCTCTATTTAGTTCCTGCCTCTAGTTTCCTGCCTGGAGTTTCTGCCTTGGTTTCCCTCAATAGACTGTGACCTGGGATCGGTAAGCCCAATAAACCCTTTCCTCTCCGAGTTGCTTTTGGTCATGGTCTTTATCACAGCAAGAGGAAGCTAACTAGGACAGCAGTCCTCTACCCCCAACATCTCAACCTTTTCCTCGGTACTAAATCTTCATTTTTTTCCTTCCATATTTGAAATTGACATAGGTCCTTTCTCCCTTACTGAACTACTTTCTGAATGGAAACATATCAGCTTCTGGGTTTTTTTTCATGTTACCTACTACATTTTATATGTATTTTGAACATAATGACCACGTATTTCTATCCTGTCTTCTCCTCCCCACAGTGTAAACACCAAGAATAGAGACTCTGCTGCATCTTCAGTGCCTAGTGCTTGACATGCAATAAGTGTTCAAAAACTACCTGTTGAATCAATGGTTTCCTTTTCAGAAATAAACTTCATACAAGTTATGGGTCATTTATAAAGCCAGCACTGGGAAGATGAAGACAGGCACATCTCTGGGGACTCACTGCCAGACAACTTAGCCTAATCAGTAAGCCCCAGGTCCCTGTGAGAAAACTTGTCTTAAAAAACAAATAGGATGATTCCTGAGGAACAACACTTAAGGTCGTTCTCTGACCTCTACCCATATGTGTACATACAGTCACACACTTGTACCTGCACAACACACACACACACACACACACACACACACACACACACACACACTACCAGCAGCTACCTTGTTAACTACTTTGAATTCACCCTCACTCTTCTTCCCACATTACTTTCTCTTCTCTTTCACTGTTAACCTGGATATGCACAATGAGCAGTGACTATTAACATAGCCTCAGTGCTATGCTGTCTTGAAATATCTTCCACCAAACTAGTCCACTGCTTTTGAACCAAGACTCACTCTTCTTTGCATGGGCAAAATGTAGCCCAGATGCTTTGCCAGGCTGTAACATGAATGGTCTCTAGTCTAATTTCCAATGGGTTTTGTGTTGCCTTTTGAAACCCCATGAGCCGAGCCTACCATTGTCCTCATTTTTCTCGGAATTCTGTGCTAGTTGTTTTTATTCTTTTGGCTCTTTGGTGGCCTGCCACCAGCTCCCCAATAATCACACATGGAGACCTAATTCTTACTTATAAATGCCTGGCATTAGCTTGGCTTGTTTCTTGCCAGCTTTCCTTAATTTGAATTATCCCGTCTGCTTTTTGCCTCTGGGCTTTTACCTTTCTCTATTTCTGTATATCTTACTTTTACTCCGTGGCTGGCTGGCCCCTAGCGTCCTCCTCCTTCTCTTGCTCCTCCTATTTATTCTCTCTGCCTGCCAGCCCTGCCTATCCTTTCTCTTGCCTCAAAATTGACCATTCAGCTCTTTATTAGACCATCAGGTGTTTTAGACAGGCACAGTAACACAGCTTCATAGTTAAACAAATGCAACATAAAAGAATGCAATACATCTTTGCATCATTAAACAAAATGTTCCACAGCATATACAAACATAACACATCTTAAAATAATATTCTACAACAATTCCGTTCTTCTGAATTCTTACTAGAATGGCGCATCAATCTCTGCTTATAGCATTGTATGATCTCTGGTGCCCAGAGCTCTAAACTCTTCTAAATGCCTCCTACACACCAGTTCTAAAAGCCTAAGGACCACATGGTCACAACACGCCTATTCCTCCTTCCAATTTTTCCATATTGGTTACTTTCCTCATTGATTTGACAGAAGCTATTTAATGAAGGCAATCCTTATTTGGGCTCGTGGTTTGAAAGGATACAGCCCATCATATAGTGGCAGGAGCAGTAAGTGGCTGATCACATTGCATCTGTGGTTAGGAAGCAGCTAGAGATGAATGTGGGTGTTCAACTAGCTTTCTCTTTTTTATTTACTCCCCGATTACACAGTCTGTGGAACTGGTACTGTTAATCCCATCGTGCAAGAATAAAGACCACTATCACAATTTTGGAGCCAAATTTGAAGCAAGTATTTAATTAAATACTGGCCAGGATGATGGACTCTGGCCGGGTCCACTTCAGGGTTCCCCCAAAATGGTGATGAGTCACATTTAGCCGAGGCTTATAAAGGCAAACTCATAAGCCTACTATATTTCCCACCAGATCCCATCAGGCATGCATCCTGATGTACTTCCTGCCTGTGTTCCTCCTGCCCACGTGTAATCAAGCCCATCCAGTGCAGTTGGGTCAAATAAACTTGTTTAGGGGAGGGAAAACATGCGGCTTATTATCATATATATATATCTCCCAGCATTTCATGAAGTATCTGTCCTTGAGCAGGCGTTTTACAAGTTAGAGGCATTTTTGTTCTGTGGATCTCCTAGGCACAGTAATTAAAACTTAAAAAATAACTTTGGCTCTCACAGTACTACCCACATGCGGGTAAACCTCTCTAGAAATGACCTCATAAACATACTTAGAGGCTTGTCTCCAGAGTGATTATAAATCCTGTCACACTGACGATCAAGATTAGCTACTGTGGTGAACATTGCCACATTGGAGCACAGTTGCCTTTGTGACATTCAAAATGCCTTATTCTGAAAAACAACAACACAAGCATCAAAACAATACAGAGGTATGCAAGCTACTGTGATGGAGCTATCAGCAGTCCCTCACAGAGGGAATGGAGGAGGCCCTCCTGCCTTTCCTCCCTGCTGCTCTCCTGTCCTCCACTACTGGTGGCCTGTGGGATAGGTTGCTAGAGACTTTAGGAAGTATGCTGACTGCAGACAGAGTCTCAGGGAGTCAGTCTCCCTCAGTCCTCACTCGTGCTGGGGTGGGAACTTTCTGTGATGTGGCTACTTCTGGGTCATTAATGCTGCTGTAAGTAACCTTTCATTCACACTTGGTTCACTAAGTGGTGTGGTGGTTTGAATAAGAAAGGACCCCATAGGCTCATCTATTTGAATGCTTAGTCACCAGGGAGTGGAACTCTTGGATAGGATTAGAAGAATTAGGCTGTGTGGCCTTGGTGGAGGAAGTGTGTCACTGGGGGTGAGCTTTGAGGTTTCAAAAGTCCACGCTAGATCTAGTCTCAATTCTTCTGCCTGCAGATCAGGACTCAGGATGTGGTTCTCAACTCCTTCTCTAGCACCATGCCTGCCATGCCTGCTGCCAGGCTCCCCATCATGATGGTAATGGACTGAACCTCTGAAACTGTAAGCCAGCCCCCCATTAAATGCTTTCCTTTATAAGAGTTGCCGTGGTCATGGTGTCTCTTCACAGAAATAGAACAGTGACTGAGACAGCCGGACTTCAGTGGAATCATTCTTTAGGTCTGCCTGTGTCCTATCCCCGGCGAATAAATGACTCTGCATATCTTCCCAGGAAAACACATTGTATATGACTCCTTTTCTCTCGGGATGCCAGAGTGAATTGTATTATTATCTCCAACTATACATTTATTTCTTCCCTACGTGAAGCTCAAGCATCCTTACCTACATGCAGTGTGACCCTCCCCTGAGAGTACTATCATTCTTTCCTGCCTGCACTGCCTTTGGATTTGTTCATATGACTTACTGTTGACACTGAATGGAACAAATGTGCTCTCTAGACCCAGTGCTGGAAAGAGAAGTGGAGCAAGCCACAGTCAAGCCGTGGTACGATTGCCGCTTGCAGTGAGAAAAGGAAAGAAATGAGTGTTATTAGCCACTGGGATGTGTGTCTTCATACTCAATATACAAATTCTAATATTTCCGCACTACTCATCTCCTTATTCTTTATTTTTCTTCACAGACATGCATGTCTACATACTTATTATCTGTTTTATGCCCTGGGACATAACCTTCATGAAATAAGGATTTTTGTCTATTTTGTTCACTCTTTTGTCCCCTGTCCTTAGAGCAAAGCATGATAAACAGCTATCACTCAGTGTATATTTACTGAAAGTGGTTAACTGTGAGATTGTTATTCTAAGCATCCATCTGAAATTAGATTGGCTTCTTTTTTTTTTCAGCACTGGGGACTGAATCCAGGGCTCAAGTATGCAAGGCATGCATTCTACTAAATGAGTTATATCATTAGTCCAAAGTTTCCTGTGGAGTTTAATGAGCATCATGGTGTGCTAGCTAGTTTTATGTCAACTCAACACAAGCTGGGGTCACTGTAGAGGAGGGATCCTCAGTTGAGAAAATGCCTTAATAAGATCAGGCTATTGGTAGACTTGTAGGGTATTTTCATAATTAGTGATTGATGTGGGAGGGCCCAGCTCATTGTAGGTGGGGCCACCCCTGGGGTGATGTTCCTAGGTTCTATAAGAGAGCAGGCTAAGCAAGCCATGGGGAGCAAGCCATAACAGCACCCTTCTGTGGCCTCTGTATCAGTTCCTGCCTGCTTGAGTTCCTGTCCTGACTTCCTTCAGTGATGGTCTACAATATGGAAGTAAGTGTAAGCCAAATAAACCTTTTCTTCCTATCATGCTTTTCGGTCATGATGTTTCATCACAGTAATAGAAACCCTAACTAAGCTACAGGAATAGATGGAAAGTATTGATATTAAAAATCTCCAATTTTTCACACATGAGACTAATTAATTATAATTTTATAGTGGAGAAACCTGGCAGACACCGTTAACCAAGTGGACAAAGCCAGTAAGGCTAATAATGGAACAAACAGTCCTGAGTCTCTTGATACGATGCACTGAGGACACACACTGCTTCTTGTATTACTGTCAGAAATGTATGCCCTGAACCCAGCAATGAGAAAGACCAAATGAGGAGCAAGATGCAAGAAGATGGTCTGAAGGTGATGGAAGACAAAGGCAGAAACGATTGCAGGCCAAAAGGGGGCATAGAAACCAAATGCAAGATGTAATAAGACCTAGATCAAGTTTTAAGTTTTCTCCTGTAGGAAACATCCATTGAAAAAAAATTAAGATGAAATTCATAGATGAAATAGTGCAACTGTGGCAATGTTGATTTCATTATTTTGGTAACTGTGGAATATATTCAGGTGTATATCTTTAAACAAAGATGGGCACAATAACGGCGAAATGCAGTATAATATATATAACATATATATATGAGATTAAAAGGGGTTGATGGTCAAGGAAATGTGATAAATGTCAATATTGAGGAATCAAGAGATCTGGGTAAAAATAAAAATACATGCTAACTTTTATCATATATGCCAATCTGATGTGTTAAAAAGGGGAACTGGAAAGACGGCTCAGTGGTGAAAAGCAATTGTTGCTCTTGTAGACAACCCAGGTTTGGTTCCTAGCACCCACATGGTTGTTCACAACCTTCTGTAACTCAAGTTCTGGGAGATCTGATGCCCTCTTCTGGCCTCTGTGGGCATTACACTCATATGGTCCACATATACGTATGCAGGTAATACACTAAAATAAACCTAAAAAAATTTCAAGAAAAGAAGGAAACAAAAACTCATCAATAAATATTCTAAGCCAGGCTGTGGTGGCGCATGCCTTTAATCTCAGCACGTGGGAGGCAGAGGCAGGTAGATCTCTGCTGGAGGATGTCTTTTTGTATACTGTGAATATATGTTGTTCCCATTGGTTAATAAATAAGCTGCTTTGGCCTATGGCAAGGCAGCTTAGAGGCAGGTGGGAAATCCAAGGAGATAGACAAGAAAGAGAAAGGCGGAGTCTGGAGAGACGCCAGCCTGCCACCAAGGAGAAACATGCCAATAGACCAGTAAAGCCCCAGAACACATGGCGGCACATAGATTAATAGTTATGGGTTGAGTTAAGTTATAAGAGCTAGCTAGCAAGAAGCCTGCCATAGTCCATACAGTTTGTAAATAATATTAAGCCTCTGAGTGAGTATTTTACAAGTGCCTGCAGGACCATGGGCTGGGCAGGACTATAGAAAACTTTCAGACTACAGATCTCAATGAGTTTGAGGCCAGCCTAGTGGTCTACAAAGTGAGTTCCAGGATAGCCAGGACTGTTACACAGAGAAAGTCTGTCTCCAGAAAAAAAAAAAAAAAAATCCACACTGTATCTATGTGAGATCCAGTCTAAAACAACTTGATATTTTAGCTTGTGACAAGAAATTTACAGTTGCTTTTCTGATTTTGAAAAGTCACTTTCAAGTTTCTTATGGTACAGAATGAGAAATACTTCTTAGCTCATTTACTATTATCATTCAAATTGACTGACTTTGCTTTTTCATGGAGTTTTCAAAGGAATTTTCCTTTGAGACTCTGATGTGTTTGGAAACTCCATTGAATGCTATTAGTACTCTCAGAGGCTTAACAAAATTTTTGAATTACTATAACCATTAATAAAATCCATTTCTTTTTTTTTTTCATTTTGGATTTTTGAGACAGTCTCTCTACTACCAGTTCAAATAGTAAGGAGCCCTGGTTCCTTGAACTTGCCATTTGGACCAAATTAGCCTTGACCTCACAGAAATCCACCCGTTGTCTGTTTCCCCAGTGCTGGGATTAAAGGTGTGCACCGCCACACCTGGCTCATTTATTTTTCAATCTATTCTCTTGGTAAATGTGACATTTTTAAACTAAACAATTTGTTGATTCTATTTTTTTTAATTTTTGTGAGGACAACAAGGCTTTTGTAGCTCAAGCTGGCTTTAAACTCACTATGTAGTCCAGGCTAGCATCAAATTCATCATCCTCCTGCATTAGACTTCAGTACTAGAATTATACTCAGCTACTACATCCAGCTTTGGGCACTTTCTTATAGGAATTTTAAGACTTTTGTTCCTGTCAATGTAATTGTTTTCCTTCACATTTTTCAATGGAATGATCATGATGTGTCAAAGAGATTATCTATCTGTCTGTCTATCTATCTATCTATCTATCTATCTATCTATCTATCTATCTATCTAATCTATTTCATATCCTTCTTGAGATTTTTCTGAGCTTCTTGGATATGTGGCTAGCTTTATAAAACTATTAGCTCTTATCTTTTTAAATATGTGTCTTTGTTTCCTTTTCTCCTGAGACTTCAATTATACATCTATTAGTATGCTAGACTATTGACTATCTCACACAGCTTTTAAATGCTCTGTTTTCTGTTCTACTCCCTTTTCATGTTGTCTTTCAAATTTATTGCTGTGCTGTAAAATCACTAATCATTTCCACGGTGGTATCAGTCTACCGATGGATATACTAAAGAAATTCCTGGCCAAGGGAACTAGCTCAGGAGATAATGAGTCTTCTGGTCTTAGACAGGCAGACAGACAGACAGACAGACACACACACACACACACACACACACACACACAAACACAAACACACAGTAAAAATGTAAAATGTTAAAGGAATTATTCATCTCTGTTGTATCTTCTGAAAGATTTTTTTGTAGCTCCTACTTCTACTGAAATCTCCTATTACTTGTGTGTGTTATCCACTTTTTTTCTGCCAGATTCTTTTACATATTAGTCATAGTTATTTTAAGGTCCTCAATAAGTTTCCCTCAGAGAAGGAGAACCAACAGGGTCTCTCTCTCTCTCTCTCTCTCTCTCTCTCTCTCTCTCTCTCTCTCTCTCTCTCTCT
>CABHPH010130163.1:31300-53881 GCA_902168325.1 Peromyscus nudipes
GTGTGTCTCCCTGGTCTGTCTCCCTGGTCTGTCTCAGTGGTCTGTCTTACTGGTCTGTCTCATTGGTCTGACTCAGTGGTCTGTCCCAGTGGACTGTTTCCTTGGTCTGTCTCAATGGTTTGTCTCAGTGTTTTGTCTCACTGATCTGTCTCACTGGTCTGTCTTTATGTCAGTCCACTAAGTGACTAGGTATTGCTTTCACAGTAAATCTTGAGAATTGGTAAATGAAGTCCTTCTATTGTATTCCTCAAGATTTCCTAGCTGTCCTGGAGCCAATATTTCACACCAATATTATAGGCAGTCGGCAGTATCTATAAATCACACCATGATTCTGACTGTGATGGCAAAGACACAGATGTACAAATGTCATGCCCACATTCCGATCAATTTGGAGAGCACTGACAGGTCAGTACCTTCATGATTTGGGGAAAAGCAAAGGTTTCTTAAAGAGAGCTGTGGAAGAACTCACCATAAGAGAAAAATCAACAAGTTCTTAAGTCCAAAGCCAAGATATCACAATTTGTTGGAGCTGAGATGGGGCCCCAAAACTTCAGTTTTTACAAGCTGAAGTTTAAATCCTTAATTTTACAGACAATGGAGAAACAAGGGCAGAGAGAAAAGCCTAGGAATTCCGGTTTCCTGTCAAGGGCACTTTCTGTCTGTGACTTCCCAAGCCTGCTGCTGCATAATGTCTGCCGCGGACTGGCTGGTGGCTGTCAGTACGTGACTGAGACGACTTTGCACACATCCCTCACTGGACCTGAAGAGACTGTCATGAGCAGTTCAGAGACTCAAGGCTTCTGGAACATAGGCCCAGCTAAGTCTTTGTCTTGGGGGACTCCTTGAGCATGGCAGGATGTTTCACAGCAGCCTTAGTTCTTACCCACCAAACACAATAATTCCTCCCTCCCAACTGCGATAGTGACAAATGTCCCCAGTCAGCAAATGTTGTCCTACCAGGGTAAAACTACCCTGCTAGAGAACCATGACTTAAGGAATAAGCAACATGTCACCGAAACAAGAGGCTCTATCCCACCTTCAGAAAGCTGCCTTGCTGCCCCTGCCCAACACTGTGAGCCCCGAGTGAGAGTCACAGCCACACCAAGGAGTAAGAGAGGGAACAGCCAAAGGCCGGAAATGCCACTGGGGATCCTGAGCAGGAAGTTCATTCTCTGAACAGCAGCGAGCTGCAAGGTAGCATTTCTAGAAATTCCATCCACTCTCAGAAAACAGGAAGTTCTAGCTTAATAAATATTTATTTTTCTAAGTGACATTTGTGAAGCAGAAAATCATAGACCTATGACAAATGCCAGCTTAAAGTCTTTACCCAAATTCCCCATCATTGGCATCTGCCTTTCTTTTGAATATTTTAGCACATAAGCAATGCATTTATTTCTTTTTGAATTGGCCATGTCTCTCAGAGAGGTGGAAGGGTAGTGTTGAAAATTCATTCCTCACACACCCTATGGTAGTTCAAAGATTTGAGGTCTAGAAAGGACATGATTGTTCATTTCTATTTTTCCTAATAAAAAATAGGAGAAAGGGGTCCCAATAATAAATTGTTTATATGCACACATTCTATACACACCATACAAACATGTACACATATACACATGTATATTCAACTGTACATGTGCACACACATGTATATCCATGAACAAAAATGCATGGTGTAGTATTCCAATGTACAAACACATATGCATATAAATATACTTGTACATACACATTTACACACAGACATGCCCACACATGCATATATGCACACCACATACATATATACACATATGTGTATATACATGCATACCACAAGATACAATACACACGAACATATGGGTATATACAGCAGGGCATGTATCATAGATCTGTATGCACATGCATGCCTAGTCACACTTGCTAGCACCCATGCACACTGACCACGTGCAAACATATGAACATGTACACACTGTCACATAGTCATAGATGTGAGCAAACAGACACACTCAGGCATCCCAGGAAACTGGCATTCCTGCCTGTGGTCTAACAGAGAATGATAGATTACCCTGGCACCCTGCCAGATTAGGTCGGTCATACACAGTTAAAAGTGAGTGAGTCCACGGCCACCCAAGGAAAGGTAAACACTGTGTGCCGTGTTGTGTAACTGTAAGGTAGCCCTGCCAGGCTTGAGGGAGGCTAGGAAATGGCGGAGAGTAGACACACACCAACAGCATTCTGAGGGAAAGTTCTTCTCCCTGTACCTAACTGCAGAAACATCCGGATACGTGAAGTTTTAATTTTTCTGGCCTTTGCAGTTTGCCACCTTCCGGGTACGTACACAAGTGAGCCAGTAATATGGACTCTGCAGCCAGACAGATCCAGATTTGTACACAGATGGCAGTGTACAGGTTGCATAATGTCTCTGAGCCTCAGGTTCCTCTCGGGAGAACGGGACAAGAATAGAACCTGCTCCGCTGGGTTGTAATGTGTGTGGACTGATGTAAGCAGCCTCCCGGTCAGGGCCACGTGCTTGTTACACACAAACAGTGCAGAGCGCTTAGGGAGGGAGGTCTGCTCACAGCTGCTGCGGTGATACACGCAAGGACAGTGGCGCTAACACGCTTCCTTAAGTCCAGTCCAGTGAGTCAGCCCAAACAGGGGTGGCACCAGGGAGGGAGTCTCGGGTGAAGAGAGATTACTAGAGAGTCCTCCACCTGCTGGGTAATTCCTAATTTTAGAAATCGGCCTAAATCCCACCCCTCAGAGCCATCTCATGGGCCAATGATTCATCATATTAATAGATGCGACAGTTCCAACAGCTGGGTGGGTGACAGAAGCAAACTGTTGGACTCATGAACACACCACCCTCATCCGCCTAGCCCTCAAACCCCCCTCCCAAAGCAAACTTCATTTCTCAAAATATCTCTGAGCTGTCCACTGCATGGGGGACAGTAAGATTATAGCCACTTCTCAGTTCAAGGGAGTTCTACTCCGAAATACTGCAGAGGGAGAGAGAGAAGGGCTCTTTGGAATCTTTGTCAGCTCTGTAAATTTTGTTCTATGTATTAACTACCTAGCATATGTGAGGCCTATTATATAAGGCGGTACCACTGTGTCCTGGCTGGTGGCTGGCCAGATACAAAGATCATGATCGAATCAAGGACCTGTGGGCTGACCTCTAATGTTGCAGTAGGACAAAGAGCAGCATTAGTCACTTTGCGTGTGGATGAGGAGGAAGTGAACCGGTCGGTATACAGACAGAAACAAAGATCAGCAGAGTCTGAGCCCAGGGATTTCCCTTACAGGCTATTTCAAAATGCAAAGCTAAGTGACTTACCCCACCCGCAGCTGCCACAGGCTTCTTCAAGGTTTGATTTAAAGGCGTGTGGTACACGCTGGTGAAAGTGTTGTTCTTAGGGTTATGGCTGCAAATGCAATGCAAATCGAAATTAGTAAAGTGCTTGATCTAGTGACTTCCTAGAATACTGGTCTCTTTTAAGATGGATGAGCACAAAACTCAAGAATTCAGCTCATGACTTCCCACTAAATCGTATCCCTCAAAAACATCAAGTAAATTTAACACATGTAACATGGAGATGAATTTTCACTGAGGATGGTCATGGATCTGGACATCACTTAAGAGGAACTTTAAAGCCCCGTCTATGCGTACCTTCAGCAATTACACTGTTCTGCAGGGTTTATAATCTGACACAGGGTTACGGTGGGTGGGGCTGGTCTTTCCCCTAAAGTCCCACTTAAGGGCTCCTCCGTGACTGGATCAGAGTGAGCACTTTGGGGGAGGTGCTCTCAGAGTCCAGCTTGGAGCTTAGAACCAATCCCTCAGTTGGCTACTTATTGACAACCAGAAGTCAGGCCATGGCGGCCGGGTATCAGACACTTACGCGTGACAGTACGGCTTTTTCTGGTGACTCACGAAGTTATTAACAGAAAGCATCATCTTGCAGACTTCACAGTGGAAACATGCTTTGTGCCATGTCTGAAAGAAACAGAAAAGACCTGACAATTAGTGGTCTTCGTCTAGACTCAGGGCTCACAGACTTTAAGCTAAAAAATTGAGAATTATGGATAAAATTAAACTAAAACTCATGAGCTATATACACGAGTAGAATATGTTAAAATGAAACAATTTTTTTCTTGAAGCAGCACAAAAGATACAGAAATGAACAGAACCTAAGAAAGGTAGAATGTGTCCTTCCCTTATCGTTCAATGGAACTCCATAGGTGACGAGATACATGTCCCAGGTACGTCATTCTCCCCAAAGACCACAGAAGTTCTCCACTGACCTGGTCTATACAGCTGATCTTCTCTGCAGGGTAAACTCCATAGCCACACCTAGAGCAGGTCTGCACATTCATCTTGGAGTGTGGGAGACGGCGAAGCAACAGGCCAGGCCGAGCGGAACCACAGTCAAGCTGCTCACGCGTTCAGATCAAATCCCACCACTATGAACCTCCCCGGGACGCCTTGAGCCTTCGCAATCCAACCTCTACTTTCCTCTGCTGACCTTCTGCTCTGGAGTCCTCAGCTGGCCGGTTTTTAAAGCTGCCACTTACTCAAGGGACAATTTTGGCGACTCCGTCAGCACGCATGCGTCTGAGACAAGGTGGAGGTATTTTGAGTTGATGTGCTTCTCAAAATAGAAAAGTTAACTCATAGCAGCATCATGTTTATGTGGATAACCAAATCTTGGTGTGTGTGTGTGTGTGTGTGTGTGTGTGTGTGTGTGGTCAGACACTTGGGCCTGGTGAACACTAGCTATGCTCATACTCCAGAAAAGGACTCTAAAGAATAGCCATACCCCACTCCCTCTGGGAATCTAATTAGAAAAGCTGGCTGTAGCTCCTCTGACTAATGCAGACAGGACAGCTCCCTAAAATATGGGGACAAGAGAGGATTGATTCACCCTCCTGGAAGCATAACGCCAAATCTGAATTTTATCTATTTTGCAGTAACAAAATTAAGTACTTACTAAGATGCTCCTTTGTGTTTAACTTTTACTGGAATTTAAAAATAAATAAGGACAAACAAGAATGCTTGGTGTTTGGGCTTCTATATTTTGTCCTAGAATATTCCTAAAGGCCTTTTGCTCATTCCCTGGCTACAAAGGTCCTCACAGGGGTGGCTTGGTGACAAAAATCCGTCCTCCTGGCTTTGGGGAGTGTCCACTGCCCTTAGTCTCTGCTTACAGGTTTTCAGAGACACTCTCTACAAAATGACACCTCACTTGTCCCCACCAGGACCTAACTGCTTCACATGTCCTCTACCTCATGTTTAATCTTACAGCAGTTACTGCCGCCTAGAGATGCTAACTATGAATGAATCTATTGTTCAAGTGTGTCGCCTCCACCAGAATATGACGCTATAGTCTGTGGTCCAGGGTCTAGAATTAGGCCTGTCCTTGGTGCTCAGTTAGAGCTAGTAAACTAACGGAACAAACTTACTGCTCACACTGAAATACCTGCAGAGGCCCTGCGAAGTCCTCGGCAACTGCGAGACCTCGAATGGATGCAAGTGCCCCATGCACAGCGGGCAGCACTCCTCAGCCAACAGAAGTCAAGGGACTGTTCATCATTGCCAACTAGTCTTGTTTTCCCACAGGAGCCAGAAATCTGGATTTACACATGGAATTTCCTTTAAAAAAATTTTACATAAAACATCAGGAGTGGAAATACTAAACAGGGTTATAGTTAGTACTTTTGCAGCAGGGTATCAGTTTGTGACCTTTGGCCTCTGTCCCTGGATTCGAGGCTAGGTGTGGTAAGGACAACCAGAGAAGCGGAGGAAGCTGCAAAGCAATAAGCAGACTGGGGTGGGGGTGGATGGGTGTAAAACGGAAAGCGGGTGGGGCAGGAGGAGGGACTCCCAGCAGGAACTCCAGAGTCAGGTGCCTCCCACAAGGAATCCACCATCCTGGGAGCAGGATTGTGCCCAGCAATGGAAACAGAGACCTGGGTGCTTTGCTGGTACCAGACTTCTCAAGCCTGACTCAGGAGTTAGGTGGGAGCCCCCAAACCATGAGAAGGAATCAGGGACAGTTTCACTTATGGGAAAAGCTAAGAGCGTTTCTACCCTGTCAAAGGCTGGCTGTACCCCACAGCTGTTCCATCTTCTCCATCCCGCTTGTGAAAACAAGGATTGCTGTAACAGAAGATGTCCGGTTCCATTTGCCACTGCTACTGCTTCAAGAGTTCCAGGGTGACAGCCACACGTAGACCTGGAAGTGGGACAGTCTAAGTAGAAGAAAATACCTATTGCAAGACAAATGCAGGCCTCCTTATGTTATGTCTTGGAAACTCTATCCAGTGTGATATTGGGAGATGGGGCCTAACAAGGGGCAATTAGTGAATCAAAGTCACCACTGAGACACTGAGGCTGTCTCCTTCCCCTCTCCTTCTTGCTCTCACCCCGTCTGCCAAGGGATGACACAGCAGCAGGCCCTTGCCAGATGTCAGCACCGTGCCCTCAGCCAGTCTAACCTCCAGACTATGAGGTAAAAGTAGCTCATCGTGAAATTCTGAACCCTAACTATTATTGTAGTGTAGGAAACAGGATAGGACAATAGGGGCTGCACGTGGCTCACACCATCTTTCTCTAGTTTTCTTTCTTAGTCCAAGCCCTGGCCCCTTGACTCCTTGACTATCAGGCCACCAACCCAGGAAGCACAGGGGGTTCCTCTGACCTCAGAGCGTGGCTCAGACAATATGGGCCTTAGCCTAGGTTCTCCAAACAACAAGCTGAGGCAAAGGCCTGTGGTCAAGGACATTATTAGGAGAGCACTTTTATTATTATAAATCAGGAGTCAGAGTGAGGAGGCAGGAAATGAGGGGACATAGTTGGTGTGCAGTTGGTCCTCAAGGTGACCATGATCCTTATCTAAAATGCTTGGGAACCAGAAGTGTGGGGTTTCAGCTTCCATTTTAGTTTAGAATATTTACATATTTTATGAGATATCTTAGGTAAATAAGTCATATATAAATATGGAACTCATATTTCATACACACCTTAAATACACGGTCAGGAAATAATTTTATGCATATTTTTAATAGTTTTGTGCATGAAGCAACATTTCCTGGTGTGGAGTTTTCCACTTGTACCATCATGTTGGTACTTACAAAGTTTTGGACTCTGGATTGGATTTTAGGGACGCTAAGTCCTATAAAGTGCATTAGCCCACGTGATCTCCATCTTTGGGGGGGGGCACATGTGTTAGCCAGCTTTTTATTGCTGTGAGAAACATCGGAAAGAAAAGACTGGAAAGGAGGAAAGCTTTGGGTTGGGGTTTCAGAGGGCTCCTTCCACAGTTGGATGACTCCGTTGCATTAGACCCAAGGGGAGACAGAAATACAGCAACAAGGGCTTGATGGAGGGAAACGGCTCACCTCACCACAACCAAGAAGCGGCAGACATGAAGGAAAGAACCAGAAAACAGACACATCCTCTGTCTTAGCTGCTTTTCTGTTTCTGTGAAGAGACACCAGGACCAAAGCAACTTAAAAAATAATAATAATAATAATAATAATAATTATTATTATTATTATTATTATTATTATTATTATTATTATTATTATTAAAGCATTTCATTGGGAGCTCACAGTTCCAGAGTGCTGGAGTCCCTGACCATCATGGCAGGGAGCATGGCAGCAGGTAGGCAGGTGTGGTGCTGATCAATAACTGAGAGCTGACATCTTGACACCACAACCACAGGCAGAGAGAGAGACAGAGAGACACACACACAGAGAATGTGCTAACTGGGAATGGAATGGGCTTTAGAAACCTAAAGCCTGGGCTGGAGAGAGGGCTCAGAGGTTAAGAGCACTGACTGCTCTTCCAGAGGTCCTGAGTTCAATTCCCAGCAACCACATGGTGGCTCAGAACCATCTGTAATGAGATCTGGTACCCTCTTCTGGCCTGCAGTAATACATGCTGTATACATAATAAATAAATAAATCTTTAAAAAAAAGAAAGAAAAAAAGAAACCTAAAGCCTGCCCCCAATGACACACCTCCTCCAACAAGGCCACACCTCCTAATCCTTCCCAAACAGTTTCACTGACTATCCACCAAGTATTCAAACATATGAGCCAATGGGGGCTATTCCCATTCAAACCATCTCCCCTTCAAAGGTGTGTCCCCAGTGACCCCTCATCCTCCAACTGGATCCCATCTCCACATTCCTACCACTTCTCAGTCTACTCTACTGAGACCCCATCTATGGGCTAAATCACTCATTAGGTCAAAGCCCTCATGTCCTAATTGCCTCTGGAATGCCTTTTCAGACACACACCAGAGTATGTTTTATTAATTTTCTAAGTATCTCTCAATCCAATAAAATTGACAATTAAAATTCTCAGTCACACTATGTGAATGACTGCCAGAGGAAGGAAGGAGACAGAATTGACCATCAGCCCTTGCTGGTGAAAGCTCATGAGTGTTAACTCCCTGTGACAGAGGTCCCAGAGCAGTTTAGCCCTCAATACCAGCAGATAGCCATGGACACTGATACTTTGTTGGGATAATCTTCTTGTACATTGTGTGAAGATGCATCTCTGTCCTTCCTCACCTACCTAAGGCATCTTCTGACTGGTTTAATAAAGAGCTGAATGGTCAATAGCTAGGTAGGAGAGGATAGTTGGGACTTCCAGGCAGAGATAGAACTCTGGAAAGAATCTGAGGTGCAGGAGATTCACCAGCCAGACACAGAGTAAGTTGGACATATGGTACTGAGGAGAGTTAATGAGCCATGTGGCAAAACATAGATTAATATAAACATTTCATATTAATATAAAATATATTATATAAAATTAATGATATAATATAAAAATAAAATTAATTAATATAAATTCATTTAAGTTTTAAGAGCTAGTTGGGAACAAGCCTAAGCTAAGGCCAAGCTTTCATACTTAATAAAATGTCTCCATGTCATTATCCGGGAGCTGGCAGTCCAAAATAAGACCCATTACAAATACTTGTATCCATGTGAAGATAGCCAGTGCCCATAGAGTCAAGGCTGGGCTGGCACTGGAAACACAGTCTTTCCCACCCTGTAAATACACAAATGAGGCTGAGGGACTCTACAGTAGCAACTGAGAGGGCTCTGCTTCCCTGTCCAGTCAGCAAAGTCTAGCAGGTGGGTCTGATGATGGACACAGTGTTGTCGACCCTTGGCCAGATGCTACTGTCAACACCACCCACTTGGCTTTGGCTTTACGTCTTGACTCACCAGGAGCTTGTGGTCGATGCAAACCTCCACAGGCTTGGTGGACATGAACGACTCTGTTCATGATGTGACAAGGGGTTTCCTTAGAACTTAAGTACAGCGTCTTTTATTCATCTTTTACGTCATCCTGTTGAGGAGGGGCCCCTTGATTCAGCTAATCAAGATCTTTTTATACCTTGCATGTGTTACCAGAATAGAGTGCTTTTCCCTACCTCTGAGTCATTGCCAGCTCTCTTTGGGACTATAGACGCGAACTGGTTTTGAAGTGTCAAGACAGCTGGTGGTCACTGTTGCTCAGATTAGAACAGGGCTGCCTGTTCTGTGCTGGGGGTTTATATCTGTCTTGGTTTAGGCCTCCCTCAAATTGGAAATTGAAGCAGGGACTTGGGTGCAGGAAAACACTTAAGAGTTGGCAGGGGTGAGGGTTTGAGAAGAACAGGTCAGAGAAAGTCAATCATCCATATGTTCTGTGCTTACTACTGCTATGGATGACTGAGGCTAGTGTTGCTGGGGACTCTCTGAGGAACTGTATAGAATGTGCCTCAGAAATGTGCCGCAGATGTTGGGAGGGGCATGCCTAGGACACTTATCCACTCAACTGTCGTCTACCATTAACTCCCCTAGACCTTCAAAGTAGACCTATCTCGGAAGCTAAGTAAACGCTGAGATTGGTGGCATGGATGGGTGGGGCTAACACTGGGCATGAATGGGTGGAGCTAACACTGATAAGTGAGGGAATGAGGCACTGGGTAACATATGAATTGGAAATTAGAAATGGGAAGTTGGTAAAGAGTTTATATGAGCCTCACTCACCATAAGCTTCCATGGTGCTGTGTGGTGATATATTGTGTACCCTAATAAAATTTACCTGAAGATCAGAGAGACAAAGGAACAAGCCACCTCTTACCTCCAGGACTCCTCAGCCTGAAAAGCCTCAGCCAATAGTCCTCTAGCCAAATGAACTTCTTCAGCTGAAAAGGCTTTAGCTCCTGTCTCCTCACACCTTATATACCTTTCTCCACCCACCATATCACTTCCTTCTTAGTGCTGGGATTAAAGGTGTGTACCACCACTGCCTGGCTCTGTTTTCTCTCCTAGACTGAGTCAATCTCATGTAGTCCAGAGTGGCTTTGAACTCACAGAGATCCAGATGGATCCCTGCCTCCTGAGACACAGGACTAAAGGTGTGTGCCACCACTGCCTGGCCTCTATGTTTAATCGAGTGGCTGTCCTGCTCTCTGATCTTCAGGCAAATTTTATTAGGGTGCACAGTATATCACCCCAGTGCTGCTCTTCTGAGCCGACAGTGTCAATTCCACTCCATTTGTCTACTCCTCACTCCTCTGCACCAGAGACAATGCCGGTGTGGGAAATCCACACACCAGGGCCTTGTCTATTAACTTTCAAACTTTTCCAATCAGACCTTCCATCACAGCCTAAAATACAACAGCTATTGCTGTAGCACACTTGCAAAGGGCATGATTTAGTTTGCTAATACTGTCATACAAAGTCCCTAGAGGAGGCGGCATGAGCCACAGGAACTCACTTGCTCACAACTGTGGGTGCTCAAATCCACAATTAAGGTATCAACAGGGTTAATTTCCCCAGAGACTGCTCCACTTGCAGGAGGCCACCTCTTCCCTGTGTCCTCACAGGTCCCTTCATGTGCCTCTGGGTCCTAATCTGCAGCTCGAACAGACAAAGGTTATGCTGGGTTACAGCCGCAGTGGCCTCATTTTACCTCTGTAAAACTCCCATCTTGGAGACAGCTCAATGGTTAAGAGCTGTACTGCTCCTGCAGAGAAACTGAGTTTGGTTCCCAGCCCCTACATAGTTCCCACATGGCTCACAACCTCCTGTAACTCCAGCTCCAGGGGGATCTGCAGTACTCTTCTGGACTCTGTGGGCATCTGCACACACACACACACACACACACACACACACACACACGCTCTCACATGCACGTATACACATTTGAGATTTTATATATATTAAAGACACTATCTCCTGTGGTGATATATTGTGTTCCCCAATATATTGTGTACCCTAATAAAACTTATCTGGGGTCAGAGAACAGAACAGTCACTAGATTAGATATAGAGGCCAGTCAATGGTAGCACACACCCTTATTCCTAGCATTCTGGATCTCTGAGTTCAAGGCCATACTGGGAACAGAGTCAGGTATGGTGGCACACACCTTTAATCCCAGCACTTGAGACCTCATGTCTTGCTTGGGAAGAACACACGCCTTTAATCCCAGGAAGTGATGGCAGGAAGCAGGAAGGTATATAAGGCATGAGGACCAGGAACTAGAGGCTTTTTAGCAGTTCAACTGAGATCCCTTCCAGGTGAGGACTCAGAGGCTTTCAGTCTGAGGAAACAGGATCAGCTGAGGAGTTGGCGAGGTGAGGTGGCTGTGGCTTGTCCTATTTCTCTTATCTTTTAAATTTCATCCCAATATCTGGCTCTGGATTTTTTATTAATAAGACCTTCTAAGAGTCATGTTACAATCTCCAAATACAGATAATTCTGAGGTGCTGGAGGTTAGCACTTCAACATTTGCGGTTGTCATGTACCATAGCATACCATAACAAACGTACTTGTGCAATGTAATGTAACATCATAGCACATCGCTGTTCACAGAGCTGAAATAAGGGGCTTGTCCCAGTTGATTTTCTGCTGCTGTAATAACACTGACCAAGCCAACTCAGGGGAGGAAGGGGTTAACCTGGATCAGATTTCCACATCACAGCCCATCACAGAGGGAAGTCAGGGCAGGCATTTAAGCAGGAACCTGGAGACAGGAACCGAAACAAAGACCATGGAGGAGTGCTGCCTACTGGCTTGCTTCCTGCTCCTCTTCAGCTAGCCTATTTATAACAATTCAGGCCCACCTTCCCCAAATGGGTCTCCCACTGTGGGTTAGATCCTCTTCCACCAATCAGCAATGAAGAAAATGCCCCACAGACCAACCTAATGGAAGCAATTCCTCAGTCAAAGCTCTTTCTCGGTTGACAACTAAGAATAGCCATCGCAGGGACAAGGAAAGTTTTCATTAGTGTTGTTGTATCTTTACTCTTTTGACTCTTTGGGGGCCCACCACTCAGCTCCCAAATAAATCACATACAGAGGTTTATTCTTAATTATAAATGTCTGGCCTTAGCTTGGCTTGTTTCTGGTCAGCTTTTCTTTCTTTCTTTCTTTCTTCTTTCTTTCTTTCTTTCTTTCTTTTTTCTTTCTTTCTTTCTTTTAGCTTGGCTTGTTTCTGGTCAGCTTTTCTCTCTTTCTTTCTTTCTTTCTTTCTTTCTTTCTTTCTTTCTTTTTGGCTTTTTTTGAGACAGGGTTTCTCTGTAGTTTTGGTACCTGTCCTGGATCTTGCTCTGTAGACCAGGCTGGCCTCGAACTCATAGAGATTTGCCTGGCTCTGCCTCCCAAGTGCTGGGATTAAAGGAGTGCGTTACCAATGCCTAGCACAGCTTTTCTTAACTTTAAGTTATCCCATCTACCTTTTACCTCTGGGCTTTTTCCTTCTCTTACTTCTGTAAATCTTACTTTCATTCTTACTCTGTGGCTGGCTGGGTGGCTGAGTGGCTGGGTGGCTGAGTAGCTGGGTGGCTGTGTGTAGGGGTGGCTGGCCCCTAGTACCCTCCTCTCCTTGTTCTCTTGCTCTTTCTTCTTCTCCTCCCAGATTTCTCCTCCCATTTATTCTCTCTGCCTGCCAGCCCTGCCTAGCCTTTCTCCTGACTTGCTGTTGGACATTCAGCTCTTTATTAGACCAATCAGATGTTTTAGGCAGGCAAAGTAACATAGCTTCACAGAGTTAAACAAATGCAACATAAAAGAATACAACACATCTTTGCATCATTAAACAAATGTTCCACAACATAAACAAATGTAACACATCTTAAAGTAATATTCTATAACATGTCACCTCCTTTGATCTCTCCAGGGCTTGTTGGAGAGGGCACGGTTGAGACTGAGTATATATCCAGTGGAACTTGCTAGAAGTTCCTTCTCTAGAACTCCATGGAAATTGATACCAGACAGAGTTTGTCTCATCTTGGAAAGCATTTCAAGAGGATACCAAAGGAAGTCCCTGGCTGTGGAGTGCTTTTTAACCACAAGCTGGCCTGTGATATGCTGGCAAAGAGGGTCAACTTTCTCTGCAGGGTACAACAGGCACTGAGACTACAAGCAAAACTTTCTGTCTCATAAAGTCTCTCCAGCCCCCCCACCCTAAATCCATAGTCCTAACACTGGCATACAAAACTACTTAAAGGACCCAAATGAATTTTCAGAGACAGGATATATCTGGAGTTGAGGGGCAACCATGAATTCCTTCTGTAGGAAAAGAAGGGATTCTGCCTGGGCCCTGAGCTTCTCATGTGAACTTCTCACATAGCAGAAGGCCATCGGTATCTCAGGAGGAGCCTGAGTTTGGGTCTAGGTCTGTGGGTACAGCCAATGACATTTCTGCTAATATTGGGGTATCTCTAATGGAGTCCTGTAGCTAGAGTTTTCCTGCTGGGCCCACAGTCAGGACAAATCTCTGTCACCCACCAGTCCCACAGCCGCTCAGACCCTACCAAGTAAACACAGACACTTATATTGCTTACAAACTGTATGGCCGTGGCAGGTTTCTTGCTAACTGTCCTTATATCTTAAATTAATCCATTTCTATAAATCTATACCTTGCCACATGGCTTGTGGCTTACCGGCGTCTTCACATGCTGCTTGTCATGGTGGCGGCTGGCAGTGTCTCTTCAGCCTTCCACTTCCCAGAATTCTCTCCTCCTTGTCCCGCCTATACTTCTTCCTGCCTGACCACTGGCCAATCAGTGTTTTATTCATTGACCAATAAGCAACATGTTTGACATACAGACCATCCCACAGCAGAGTCCCGTGTAGTTATAGTCTGACCAGAGCTGTCTCGTGCAGTATTCGATAGAGAACATCACTGTGGCACATCTGAGAGTGAGGTGGGGCGGGTGTGCCCTGAAGGTAGGGATGGGAACTTACTGGCAGCTTGGATACCAGAGGAGGCTAGAGACAAAGTCTAGAGAGACAAAGCCAAGAACAGCTAAGAGGCCAGGCCTAGGGAGACATCCTGATTGCTGGCGAAGATATGAGGAGAGAGTGAGGAAGAGGCTTCCACCATAGCCTCTTAGTACAGACCATAATCTTACAACAATGACATGGTTGGGAATAGGAGTATAACTCAATGGTAGACTTCTTCACTCCAAGACCCTGGGTCAATCCATCACACCACCACCACAATAAACAAACCAACAAATAAATAACACAGGTGGATATGGCAGGGGAAGAGGTTGGGGTGGGGCAAGTGGACCTGGGAAGAGGAGGCATCAGGTGTGGGGAGGATGGAGGGAGAGAGTACTGGAAGAGACAACTGGAATCAGGGGCATCTCTGGGGTGAGCCAGAAACCTAGTGCAATGGAAACTCCCAGTATCTATAAGGGTGACCCCAGCTAAGACTCCTAGCAATGGGAGATAAGGAGCCTGAACTGGCCATCTCCTGTAACCAGGCAAGACTTCCAGTGGAGGGACTGGGACACCAACCCAGACACAACCTCTGACCTGCAATTTGCCCTGCCTACAAGATGTGCTGGGACAAAGGTGGCGCAGAAATTATGGGAGTGGCCAACCAATGATGGGTCCAGCTTGAGACCCATACCAGGAGAAGGAGCCCATCTCTGACAATGTCTAGAGAGCCAGGACCCAGAAGCTGGACAGCCCAGAAACCTAGGATAAAACCAAACATGACTGGCAAAAAAAAAAAAAAAAAAAATCACAGAAATGATTCCTAATGATATTCTGCTATACTCATAGATTGGTGCCATCAGAGAGACTTCACCCAGAAACTGATGGAAACAGATGCTGAGACCCACAGCCAAACATTAGGTGGACCTCGGAAAATCCTGTGGAACTGGGGGAGGAAGGATTATGGGAGCCAGAGAGGTCAAGGATATTTTATTTGTGCACCCCAATAAAGCTTATCTGAGGATCAGAGGAAAAAGTCAGCCACTATATTAAACATAGAAGTCAGGCAGTGGTAGCACACACCTTTAATCCTAGCATTTGGGAGGCAGAGATCCATCCGGATCTCTGTGAGTTCAAGGACACACTGGGAACAGAGCCAGATGTGATGGCACATGCCTTTAATCCCAGCACTAACCATGGAGGTCTGGAGGTCTGTACAGACAGACAGGAAGTGATTTAGCTGGACAGAGAGAGGAAGTAAGAGGGCAGGGACAGAAAGGCATATAGGCATGTGTATACAGGAAGTAGGTCTCTTTGGATTTCTAGTGGTAAGAACGTGGCTGGCTTCTTTCTGCTTCCCTGATCTCTAAGTTTTTACCCCAGTGTCTGGCTCCAGGTTTTTTTTATTAATAAGACCGTTTAGCAATTCGTCTTACAAAGGACACCACAGGAAAACACACAGAGTCAGCTGACCTGGGCTCATGAGGGTTCACAGAGACTGAACCGACAACCAGAGAGCTTGCGTGGGACTGACCTGGGTCCTCTGCACTTGTGTTGCAGTGGTGTGGCTTGGTCCTCTTGTGGCAGAGGGAGAGGGGATGGGGGTGCTGTTTCTGACTCTGTTGCCTGCTCTTGGGACCCCTTCCTCCTTCTGGGTTGCCTTGTCCAGACTTAATAGGAGAGGAGGTGCCTAGTCTTGCTGCAACTTGATATGCCATGGCTGGCTGAAATACATGGGAGGCCTGCCCTTTTCTGAAGGGAAGGGAAAGAGAGTGGATGTGGGGGAGGCTATGGGGGAGGAACTGGGAGGAAAGGAGGGAGGGAGGGGAAACTGTGATTGAGCTGGGGAAAATTAATAAATTGATTAATTAAAAATAAAGTATTATGAACAAAAAATAAATAAGTAAATTTAAAATAATTACATGATCTGAAGGTGGGAAAGCCAGGAGAGACATTTAGGAAAGAATATCATTTGTATTCAAGTTGCCAGTATAATATTAGAGAGGGAGAGTCGAGACAGGTCTCTTCTCTTTTGTGTTTCCAGGAGTTAAAATGTTGATATTGTAATAATCCAGCCTGGGAGCAAATAACTGGACTTTCTCATACCAGCCCACAAGAAGGGAGAGAAGCTTTCCCTTCATCCCAAACTACCTCTCCATCTGAGCCAGCTGTGGATTCCTGTAGGCTGATGTGTCATGCATGCTGTAACATAGGGTGGAACCTTCCTGTGGATGGAAACATCACTGTCTTTTTAGGCAACAAGACGCTGGCTGCACCAGGCTTTTCCTTTTGGGCCACCAACCAGCTCCCAAATCATGACACGGAGACTTATTATCAGTTTTGATACTCAGCCTTGGCTTAGCTCTTATTTTAATCTGTTTCTCTTTATCTACATTTTGCCCGGGGGCTTTTTACCTTTCTGTCTGTCTGTCTGTCTGTGTGTCCTACTTTCCTGCTTCTCGTGTCTGGCCGGAGGCTGCCCGGCTTCTGGCCCCAGGAGTGTCCCTCTCTTTCTCTCTCGTCAAGCCTAGATTTCTCCTCCTACTTAGTCTGTCTGCCTGCCAGCCCCACCTGACCCTCTCCTGCCGAGTTATTGGCCGTTCAGCTTTTTATTAGACCAATCAGGTGCCTTAGGCAGGCAAGGTAAAACAGCAACACATTTTTACATAGTTAAACACATGTTCTTACATCATTAAACAAATGCAGCATAAACAAATGTAACACACCTTCACATAGTTAATATTCCACAGCAATATAACGCTTCCTTGCTTAGTCAAAACAATATTCCACAACACCTGGCTCCTTCACTAGCCAGCTTGAACGTGGGCGACCTCTCAAAGCCTCATATTCCTTATCACCAAATGAGCAGAGATGCGCTGTTATGGTCCCTTCCACATTTCAGGGCTAACCTGGAAAAGTCTAAGTTTACAACTTAGATAAATCAGAGTGCAGTTTCACTTAATGGAATTCTTCAGTTTTCAAAGGAATGCCAGTTGAATTATCTTAAAAAGCAAATCACCTTAGTGTGAGCAATGGCTTCCTGCAACATTTACCTCAACAGTTCAGGGACACCAGCACTAAATAAAAAGTAGGCAGTCATATTAAGATTTGTCGGTTTTAATTGTTCCCACACACTTGCCTGGGTGAGTCTTTCTTGACATCCAGGAAGTGCCCATACCTGCTAAGATTTTTAGAGATAGTGCTGAAATTCTCAGGCTCAAGTAAAAGCAAAATAACAAATAAAATAGCCCCGGTGACTTCAGAGACTTGCAGGTCCTAGAATTAAGTATCTCTGGTATGCCCAAAACACCATTGCGCTCATAGTTCGCTTCAGTGTGAATTTAAATAGCGGTTCTGGGGACTCTCCGCTGAGGGGAGGAATTGGAAGCCTCTACGACGGAAGCCCAGGGGTGTGTGTGTGTGTGTGTGTGTGTGTGTGTGTGTGTGTGTGTGTGTGTGTGTGTGTGTGCGGGGTGTGTGTGTGTGTGTGTGTGTGTGTGTGTGTGTGTGTGTGTGTGTGTAGGGATGTGCGCATGTATGTACGAGCGCACGCGCGTTAGAGGCAACCTGGACAGGAACCTGTGGGAACGCGCTGTCTGCTTCCTCATACATAGTGCCTGGCACAGGGGAGCACACATGAATGATTTTGATGCAATATACATGCAAGCCAGGGTTGGGAGGTGGAGACTTGCTTAAGACAAAGTTAGTGCCCTAGCGGCCCCCTCCTCAACTGCGTCTGGGAAGACACCATACCTAGGTGACAGTTGGTGCATAGTGTCGGGAAGAGATGCTGATTGCGTTAGAGAAAACAGGAGCCCCATCGTTGAGGTCACGTCAAATCTTTAGGTCAATCGGCACTTTTGCGGTTTGCTCTCTCTCAGGGACGGCGCAGCAGTGGGATCCTTGACTTTGACTGGTTTACAAAGGGCTTAGCACGCTCTCAAGTGAGCGCTGGGAACTTCGCATCAGTAGACAGTGAGGGTAAGGGGTGGCTCCAATTAGCAGGGCCCCTCTCCTAGGGTGATGGTCGCCGCCAACTTTATAGAGCTGGACCATGCACACACAGCTTTTCAGAGCACGTGACAGATTTGCGGAGGGTAGCCCGGGGGTCACTTTTTTGGTGGGCAGCTTCGTAGAGCCCGGGGCTGGCCAGTTCTGTGGGGAGCGCACTCCCGGGCGCTCAGTGCTGCGGCAGAGGTTGCCAAACCTCACAGAGGGCCGGTTGATGCACGTGGCGCCTCCGAACGGTTTGCAGCTCGTGCCGCCAAAAATCAGGCGGTGACCCGGGGCAGCCTGCACGGGCAGAAAAGGCTTTCCCCACGGCGCGCTCCGCAGGGCGCGCTCTCCCGTGTGCAGCCAGCTCTCCCGGGTTTACGCGGAGCGCGGGGGGGTCCGCGTCTGCCCCGCCCGCTCCTCCCCCTCGGGCTCCGGGACTTTTGCTTTCGCTTTCCCTAAAGCTGTCCTAGACCCTCGCGGAGGACCGGACGCCACCGTCGGCTCCCGCCGGCCACCGTGGGAACGGTAACTTGGGCCCCCGCCGCGGCTTTCCCGCCCCTCTTCCGCGTGCTTCCTCCTCCCGCGCGTCCCCGCCCCGGGTCCCCCTCCCTCCCGCAGGCTCGCACAACATGGCAGGCTGAGGCTGGGGCTCAGCACGCCCCACCAGCGCTGGCTTTGCTCGGCTTGGTCCTCCCTTGGCCTCCTAGCCCATCCAGTGCCATTCCGGATGTAACGGAAAGGAAGAACGGGTGCAGGGCAGTAGATATTGTTGTTTTGGCCTCGTCAGACCGGCCCGTCCGCTTAGGCGCCTGGTCTGTTCAGTGGGAACCTTGGGCAGACCTGGCTGACTTGTGCCCTGGGAAGGAGGGAGTTAGGGTGTGCAGGTCTTTGACCAGGGCAAAATGTGCTTGAATTACGCTTCCTTGTTGGGGGACCCTTGCATCAGGGCTCTGGCAGGCGACGATTCTGGGCGGAGTGGGCTCCAGGCGACACAGGCTTTCACTCCTTGAGCTTGCCTGTTTATGGAAAAGTAAGTTTACTTGTAGGTGCAGGTGGCGATGCTGAAATAGTTTTCGGGTCCTTCTCTGGAACCGGACTCACTGGTGAGGCCCCGATTTTCTGTTTACAGGCTGTGTCTTCAGAGTTTGGTCAGCCTGACCTTACACCATACTGCTAAGGCCTAACTTTATAAGCTGCCAACCGTGCGGCCTTCTGCAGGATGTGGGCAAAGTCTGGTCACTTAGCCGTGTGAACCTCAGGTGACACTGGTGTGGAGGGTGGCAGCCTCAGGACTTTGAGCACTTAGGGAAGAATATATATGGGCAGAGGTGAGTATGTATGTATGTATGTATGTATGATATCACTGCGTTAGGGAAGCAGGCATAACTAGTCTGTTTCCTCGCGAAAATGAAGTTCAGGCAGTATCCTGACCCACCTCGGTAGGATTTGCTTTGACATGTCTAGTCTGCTTTCTGTTGCTGTGATGAACACCACGGCCAAAAGCAACTTAGATAGAAAAAGGTTTATTTCATCCGACTGTTCCAGGTCACAGTCCATCACTGAGGGAAATCTGGGCAGGAACCTGGAGGCAGGAAAACTGCTTATCACTCACTCAGCCAGCTTTCTTACACAGTCCAGACCCAGCTGCCCACGGATGGTGCCACCCCCAGTGGGCTGGGCCTTCCAGTCAAGACCAATCCCCCACAGAGATGGCCGCAGGCCAGTCTGATCTGGGCAACTCCTCAACGGAGGCTTCCTCTTCCTGGGTAACTCTAGGTGAGGTCACATTGACAATAAAAAACTAGCCAGCATGCCTATCAGTGTGGGTCTAGGGAAGCTCTCCGGGAGATGGCCGCCCAGAGGCCAAAGTGCTTGCAAGTAGGAGCAGCCACATTGTAAGACAGGAATTTTGAGTGGCCGGGAGTGGCTGGACGTATTGTTTTCTAAGCAACCTCTTGTGAACTAACACAGGGCCCCATAAGCTTCCATGAGCAGCACCCTGGTGGCTTCCTGCTGGATCCTATCTCTTAAGTCTCACCATCTCTTAGCATCATGTAGGGGACTAGTCTTCCGCCACAGGACACTGATGAACCAAATACACCCAAACCGTAACAGTGGGCGTCACACATTATAAGTCATTTAAAGAGACATTTCATGTCTCTTGATAGCAGGCAAGCAATGTCGCTGTAATGACCGCTCTTTGCAGCTCCTGAAAAACCGGGCAGATACAAGAAAAGTATTGCTGGGAAGACCCCTCGGGCAGCACAGTAGAACCAAGGTGAGATGGCTTTCAGGAAGGGCTTGAGGAAACAGCCAGGAGTCAAAATCAAGAGTTGGCCTCACCATGGGAATAAGCACGCTACTGAGTGCTTAAGCTGTACAGATTGAAGAGTCCCAAGTCCACGGCTCCTGTGTAGGTTGTTAGCAGGAAGGCTGAAGACTTAGATTTTTGGCTCATGGTTTGGGGCATGTCAGTGTCTGGTCTGCTTGCCCTGTTGCTGTGGGTCTGTGGCAAGGCAGAGCATCCAGCTGATGAGAGTGTATGGTGGGGCAAAGTCGATCACTCCCGGCAGCCTGGGAGATGCTTTAGAGGCCTTATCTTAGTCAGGGTTCTATTGCTGTGAAGACACCATGCTGCGGCAACTCTTACAAAGGAAAGAATTTAATTGGGGCCTGCGTATAGTTCAGAGGTTTAGTCCATTGTCATCATGGCAGGATGCATGGTGGCACTCAGGCAGACATGGTGCTGGAGAGGCAGCTGAGGGTTCTACATATGGACTGCAAGCAGTGGGAAGAGACACTGGGCCTGGCTTGAGCACTCAAAGCCCACCCCCAACCCCCCCAACCCCCACCCACCCTGTGACATACTTCCTTCAACAAGGCCACACCTGCTCCAGCCAGACCACACCTCCTAATTGTACCACTCCCTAGGAGCCTGTGGGGGCCATTTCTATGCAAACCACCACAGGCCTCCAACAGAAAGTGAAGGCATTGTGAAGAAGATGCCGTGGAAGGAAGTCTGGCTGAATCCAGTTAGTGCTGACCATTTGTACATGGGTGTGAGGCGGTCAACTGATTCTTCCTCCCTAGCAGTCAGTAGCTCCTCAGCTAGGAGTGGGTCCCATCTTAGGTCTTCAGGCCTGTGTTTGTGAGCTTTCTGTTGTTCGTGTAACAAATACCTGCAGTGATCAGCTTAGATGTAGTTTTCTCTGGTTCACCACCTTGGAGGCTCCAGCCCACGATTAACTGGGCCTGTTGCTGTGGGACCTGTGCTGACGTCGCACATCCTGGTACATATTGATCAGTTTTTCCTCGGTGGCCAGTACCTCAGAGGACACCTTAAAGAGAGCCTCCATTTAGAGCAGTGGTTCTCAACCTTCCTAATGCTGCCACCCTGGAATACAGTCCCTCATGTTGTGGTGACCCCAACCACAAAATTGTTTCATTCTACTTCATAACTGTAATGTTGCTACTCTTAGGAATCGTAATGTAAATATCTGATATGCATGATATCTGATATGCAACCCCAAAGGGGTCATGACCCCCAGGTTGAGAACCACTGCTTTAGAGTGGTTTTTGGCTCCTGGCTGAGAAGTCTCAGTCCACATGAGGCAGAGCACCACAGCAACGGGACTGTTGATTCAGTAAAGCTGCTTTCCTTGTGGCAGCTGGAAAGCAGAGGAAGGTAGCAGGGAGGGTCCAGGCACACACTACCCTTCAGGGAAACAATCCCAATGATCCATTTCCTCCAGCAAGGCCCCACCTCAGGGAGCTTCCATCTCCCCACCAGCTGGAGACCAAGCCTGCATTCAACACAGGGGTCTGTTGGAGGGGGGCATTTCATTTTGAAGTCATAACAGTGGGGTATTCGCCTCATGGCTTGGAAGTAAAAAGGAAGAGGAAGTGGGTCTCATTATTTCTTCTGAGGACCCATGAGTGACTAGAAGGCTTCCCATGAGGCCTCACTTTGGGTTCCAGTGCCTCCTCCTAGCAGCAGGATGCTCGGGACCTTTAAGGGAAGGGACACACCAGATCCAAACCAACCTCATCTTTTGTGCGTTTTTAAAAATTGAGTTAGTTTTTGCTGTTCAGTTGTGTGACTTCCTTCTGATTTTGGGCATTAGCCACATAACAAATAATACATGTTCTTCATCCCTCCATTGCTGTTAAATGTCTTATTTAGCTCTGTCCTTCTAGGGCAGGTGATGGGAACATGAAGCTGCCCTCTTAGGCTCTCTGCTGTGTACACTTTTGAGAATCTGATGGAATCCCTGTAGACACCCATGCTTCCAGGCCGTGTTCTGGTCTGTGGGGAGTGGCCAAAGTTGTCGGTTCTAGGGCAGGAAGAGAGCTGGAAGCCCCTGTAGTCACAAGGA
>CABHPH010130164.1:9927-33704 GCA_902168325.1 Peromyscus nudipes
CCCCCCCCCGCCCACCCCCCATTTCCATCTCCTCCAGGGCAAAGACTCCCCTGAGGATTGAGATCAACCTGGTGGACTCAGCCCAGGCAGGTCTAGTCCCCTCCTCCCAGGCAGAGCCAAGGGTCTCTACTAAGCCCCAGGTTTCAAACAGCCAATTCATGCACAGAGAACAGGACCCACTCCAACTGCCTGGATGCCTCCTAAACAGATCAAGCCAATCAACTGTCTCACCCATTCAGAGGACCTGATCCAGTTGGGGGCTCCTCAGCCATTGGTTCACAGTTCATGTGTTTCCATTCGTTTGGCCACTTGTCCCTGTATTCCATCCATCCCTGGTCCCAACAACTCTTGCTCACATAAACCCTCCTCCTTCTCGCCAATTGGACTCCTGGAGCTCCACCCGGGGCCTGACCGTGGATCTCTGCATCTAGTTCCCTCAGTCACTGGATGGGGTTTCTAGCACGACAATTAGGGTGTTTGGCCATCCTATCACCAGGGTAGGTCAGATTGGGCTATTTCTCGACTATTGCCAGCAGTCTATTGTGGGGGCATCTTTGTGGATTTCTGTGGGCCTCTCCAGCACTTTGTTTCTTCCTATTCTCATGTGGTCTTCATTTATCATGAACATTCCTTGTTTTCCCTCTCTGTTCTTGATCCAGTTGGGATCTCCCGCTCCCCCAAGTTCTCTTTCCCTCGCCCCTCGCCCCTCATCACCCCCACTCACGTCCAGACTGTTCATGTAGATCTATCTCATCCACCTCTCCGTCATTGGGCGATCCCCGTGTCTTTCTTGGGGTCCCGTTTTCCAGGTAGCCTCCCTGGTGTTGTGAGTAGCCGTCCAGTCATCCTTGTTCCACAACTAGTATTCTCCTATGAGTGGGTACATACCATGTTTGTCTTTCTGAGTCTGGGTTACCTCACTCAGGAGGATCTTCTCTAGATCCCTCCATTTGCCTGCAAACCTCATGATGTCATTGTTTTTCTCTGCTGAGTCGTATTCCATTGTATATATGTACCACAGTTTATTTATCCATTCTTCGGTTGAAGGGCATCTAGGTTGTTTCCAGGTTCTGGCTATTACAAATAATGCTGATATGAACATAGCTGAGCAAGTGCCATTGTGGTATGATTGAGCATTCCTTGGGTATATGCCCAAGAGTGGTATAGCTGGATCTTGGGGGAGATTGATTCCCAATTTTCTAAGAAAGCGCCATATTGATTTCCACAGTGGCTGTACCAGCTTGCATTCCCACCAGCAGTGGAGGAGAGTTCCCCTAGCCTTTTTACTCCTAGAAACTACTCCTTGTAGGTTATGAGCTTGGGTCTTCTGCAGTCTGGAGAATAAAATGTATATAAAATAAGTTTCTTCAGTTTTATCTCATTGTAATATACAGTGCTGGATTCTCATTTTGTTTTATATTGGCTATTTTTAAAGTAATTCATAAGTTCTTTGTTCATGTATGAACTATGGGCTTAAAAAAAGTAATTTTCAATGAATAAAAAGAGATCTGATTTTTTCTTTTTTTTATTCATTTTACATTTGTACCGCAGTTTCCCCCTTCCCTCCTCTCCTCCCATTCCCTCCCCCCACCTCTCCTTTACTGCTCACCCCCAACCATTCCTCCTATGTTTCTGTTCAGAAAGGGGCAGGCCTCCCATGGATATCAACAAAGCATGGTATATCAAGTTGTAAGACTAAGCACCTCCCCTTGTATTAAGGCTGGGCAAGGCAATCTAGTATGAGGAATAGGGTCCCAAGAGCCAGCCAAAGAGTTAGGGACAGCCCCTGCTCCCATTGTTAGGAGTAGACCAAGCTATACAACTGTCACATAAATGTAGAGGACCTAAGTCGGTCTCACGCAGGCTCCCTGGTTGTTGGTTCAGAATCTGTGAGCCCCTATGAGCCAGGCTAGTGATTCTGTTGGCTTTCTTGTGATGTCCTTGACCCTTCTGGCTCCTACATTCCTTCCTCCCTCTCTTGAGCAGCATTCCCCGAGCTCAGCCTAATGTTTGGTTGTGGGTCTCTGCATCTGTTCCCATCAGTTACTAGATGAAGGTTCTCTGCTGACATTTGTCATAGTCACTCATCAATGAGTGTCGCAGAATATCATTAGGTATCATTACACTGACTTTTTTTCTCCATTCATGTTTGGTTCTATCCTAGGTCTCTGGTTTTATTCTTTTATAAAAACTATAGAGTAAGGTTTACTGCATACATTACTAACTCAAAAGGGTAACTTAGAGTCTATAGCACTGTGATAGCCGGAAAGCAGACGAGTACTTGACCACAGAGTTGCCTGGCCCAAAGAAGCTCAGATAACCAGTTCATGTACAATAGGCCCCTGTCCACAGGCTTCACTTCCACAGATTCAGCCATCCATGGATAAGGCCATGTAGGGGAAAAAAAAAATGCCTCTGTAGAGCTTAGGAGAGCAGGAGATCCCAGCTGGATCAAGAACAAAGAGGGAGAACAAGGAATAAGAGACCATGATAAATGAAGACCACATGAGAATAGGAAGAAGCAAAGTGCTAGAGAGGTCCACAGATATCCACAAAGATACCTCCACCATAGACTACTGGCAACGGTCGAGAGAAAGCCCAAACTGACCTACTCTGGTGATAGGATGGCCAAACACCCTAATTGTCGTGCTAGAAACCCCATCCAACGACTGATGGAACCAGATGCAGAGATCCACGGCCAGGCCCCAGGTGGAGCTCCAGGAGTCCAATTGGTGAGAAAGAGGAGGGTTTGTGTGAGCGAGAATTGTTGAGACCAAGATTGGAAAAAGCACAGGGACAAATAGCCAAACGAATGGAGACACATGAACTATGAACCAATAGCTGAGGAGCCCCCAACTGGATCAGGTCCTCTGGATAAGTGAGACAGTTGATTGGCTTGATCTGTTTGGGAGGCATCCAGGCACTGGGACCGGGACCTGTCCTTAGTGCATGAGCTGGCTGTTTGGAACCTGGGGCTTATACAGGGACACTTGGCTCAGCCTGGGAGGAGGGGACTGGACCTGCCTAGACTGAATCTACCAGGTTGAATTCAATCCCCAGGGGTGTCTTTGCCCTGGAGGAGATGGGAATGGGAGGTGGGCTGGGGGGAAGGCGGGAGGGGGGGGAGAACAAGGGAATGATATGTAAAATTAAATTAAATTATAAAATAAAAAAAAGAAAATTTTAAATATGGAAAAAAAATTGCCTCTGTAGCAAACCAACATTTTTCCTCGTCCCCATTCCCTTGGAAATACCTTATGATAGCTACTTACCAAGGGCTTACATTGCATTTGGTGTTGTAAGTAAACTAGAGAAGTATTCCAAAGGATCTGTGTAGGCTAAATAGGCTCAGTGTGCTTGCTACACCATTTTATATAAGGGACTTGAGCATCCACAGTTCGTTGTATCTTTGGGAGTCTCAGAACCAATTCACCACCAATACTGGAAAACAGTTATATGCTGAAGATTATTTAAGTGGTTAGGGGATTAGCTGGTTCTTCTGTAAGGGAAACTGAGGCAGGAAGAGACAAATGCTATAAGAAAAACTGTTTAAACCATGATGGAACTAGATCCTTCTTTTCCTCCTACCTCTATCTCAAGCTTCCAGGTTGCACCCTTTCCTCTATCCCAGCTGAAACCTGGTGGCCTGTGCATTGAGGTGACAGTAGAAACTCGGTGTCTGGAAGGACACTGGGTGTGGCTGAGGATAAGCAGAATTCAATCAGTGCCTGGACACAGAATACTGGTTTTTCTTCAGCAAGTAGAATACTGTCAGTAGCGTATGGCTTTGCCTTCTTGAGGAGAGTTTAAAAGGGTTCCTTTGGGAAAGCTGGCCAGCCCAGTACTAAGAAACATTACCTATTGAAGTTCTAGAGTTAAGCATCTGGTGGATCACCCCATAAAGAACTTCACACCAAGCTCAGGCCTGACCTTGGAATTTTCAGTTACCTTTTTTTGTCCCTTACTTTTGAGAATGAATGTCATTCGTGGACTGTGAGAAATCTCAGAAAAGTTAATAGCTGATAGGAAAAAAATGCCCTGTGTCAACAGACCAGAGTGGTTGGAAGAAAGAAAGAAAGAACAAACAAGACTTTGGGTGAATGAACAAAACAAAACAAAACAAAACTCTAGGATCTACCATCAATATCGAATTCATGAAACATTTAAATTAATGCTTTAGAAGACAAAGGAGAATTCTTAGAAATTACAAACATGTAACAAAGGAAAAAATACCACGGAGTTGAGATAAAGTAGAGCAGATGCCTAGAAAATAAAATAAAATGAAATTAGGTAGGAAATATTTTTAGAACTAAAGGTAGAGGGCAGTCTGGGTGGGGGGGTGGCTGGGAGATTGAACATGGAAATAGGAGGAGAAAAATAATGAAATACTTCCGATGACTGAAAGCCATGTTTTGCCAGTCGGAAAATGACCACCATAGGCCTGAATCACAAATCTGTAGCAGACCCAACTAAACCAAGATAAGGAACGAGAACCAGAACATGTTGGAAGAATCAGGGATCAGAGTGGCTCAGACTTCTGGACAGCACCCAGAGAGCATTCAAATGATGAAGGCTGGAGAAAAATGCTTTCTAGTCGAGGATTTTATACAGTTTTCAGAAAGCTTTTAAAGACCGTCTGGGCATCATCAAATAAGAGAGTAAGTGAAGGAAGAGGACACAGCATGAAGGAAGAATAAGGCTTAGCACAGATAAGAAGTGAGCAGACCTCCACGATGCTAAAGGAGACAGCTGTGGGCCAGACCTTAAGAGCAGACAGATCAAATAAGAGCCAGCCAGGGAGCTTTAAAAGAACCTTCTTCCAGATGATAAAAGGGGAGGTCTGGGGTTTAGCTCACTTATAGTGTGCTTGCCCTGCATGTCCAGGGTCTTTGATACCATAGCCAGCTCCAACTCCATTAACAAAAATTGGTATTTCACAAGATTAACATTATATTGATATCTAAATCATGAACAGTCACCACAAGAAAACCATGGGCCATTATATTGAATTAGCATTGGTGTGAAAATCTTCAATTAAATATTGTCAAACCAAATTAAAAGCACATTAGAAAGACTGTATACATCATGACCCAATGGGACTTATCCCAGGCATGCAAAGCAGGATTAATAGTTGTAACTTAATGATTGTGATATATACAATAGTGAAAAAATATAAAGAACATTATCATCTCGGATTACAAAGAAAAAGCATTGGACAAATTCATATTTTTTCTTCATTAAAAACAAAAAACAATAACTACAAAACTACTAGCAATTTAGGAGTTCAAAAAAGTCATCAATATAATAAAAGCTATTTATCAAAAATATATAGCTGGTATCATTAAAAAATGAAAGGCTTTTCATCAATATCTGGTTTATAACAAGGATGGCTTCTTGTATCAGTGTCTATGTTACTGAAAATGCTAATGAGTGATCAGACAAGAACAATAAATAATGGCATAAAATAAGATAGGAAGCAAAATCTTTTTAAGGGTAATACTATCGTATGTGCTGAAATCAGAAAACGAATTCACAGAAGTTGCAAGATGAAAAATCAACTTCAAAAATCCACTTGCAACCTTATGAAAATACTGACCAAGTTGAGAAGCATATCAAGGTAAGCCCCTTTTTATAATAGCACCAAAAATAAACAAGAATAAACTTAGCCAAAGAAGTGAAAGATGTTGGTAGGAAAAAAGCTATTTAAAACATAAATAGAAGAAATTGAAGAAAATACAGAATCCAACATTCATGAGCCACAAGAATATTATTAAAAATGACCATGTTCTCCAAAGATTCAAAACTATCAGACACAGATTCAGCACAACTCTTGTTAAAATCCCAATGATATTCTTTACAAAAATGGAAAAACTCACTTAACAATTTATGTAGAATCATGAAGACCTTGAATAGCCAAAACAATTCTAAGAAAGATAAAGACACCACATATTCTGTCTAAAAATTTTATTATGAAGTTTTATTAATAACAACACTAGCATGTTGGCATAAAAGCAGACTTGTAGATGAACCAGACAGAGTTGAAAATAATTCCAAGCATATGGAGAGCTCATTCTTGACCTTGGCACCAGAGGACAAAATGGAAAAAGGATACTCTGTCTATTAAGTAGTTGTGAGAAAATTAGATTCCCACATGCAAGAGAATCTAACTGAAACCCTTATCTTACCTAACCCCAAGTACCAGGAAAGACCCACAAGGTAAGGCTCCAGCCACAGATCCAGAATAACACATAGGGAGGAGGCTTCTTCATAAAGTCTTGCCAATTGTCTTTTTAATATCATGCAGAAACTTGGGCTTCAAAACTAAAAATAAATGCTCTACACAGCAAGAGAAACAGTCAGTGAAATGAAAAGATAGCTATACTGGGCAACATGTAAAACTCATGTCTGAGAAGGAGTTGATATCCAAAGTTTGAACAGAATTTATACCACATTTAAGTGATAATATAAAGTGATTTTGAACAACTACCAAAAAAATCTGAAAATAATCAACAAAATGTTTTGGGAGTGTCAAGGAAAATAGTTATTGAAAGCAAATAATATATACAAAATAGTCTGTGCTAAGGCAGCCTCTTCAGCCTAAAGTCTGGGTTAGACACTACTGTGATTTAGTGGTAGCTTGAATATGCTCTATAAGGATCCCTGCCCTAGGGGGTTGATAATTAGTACGGCAGTGCTAAAGTGGTAGAGACATTAAAACATGAGCCAAATAGACTACGATCCATAGCAAAGTACTAGCTGAGCACGCTTGAGGCCCTGGGCTCAATCTCAGAAATACAGGGAGAGATTTGACCTAGTGGGTGTCCCAGCCTGGCTCCTTCTACACCTGTCTTCCTGTCTCTGCAAACTCCCCTGTCAGTGTGGTCCAGCCTTCAGTGCCATGCCCTTGACCCCCCAAAACTATGATTAAAATTTACAGGTGGTCGGGCATTTTGTTATCGTAGTGGATAATGGACATGAATATAACAAACTGGAAAGATGCTGGGCTGAATATGCTATGGGACAGATAGCTTCTCTCTACTGTTAACGGATTTGTTACAAATGGCTGTCCCTACATTCTTCTGCTCCAGATGGAAATCACAGGTGGCAAGGAGCAACGTAGACTCAAAAACTGATCTTCTAAACACCGAGGCTTATAATCTTAAGCCTTGAGAGCTAGAGGCACATTGCTCTAGGCTTCAAGTAGCAGCACCCGGCAGCAAAGTCCTTAGCAGTTAACTTCCATGAGTTTGATGGGACTTGTTGGTGTTGGTGTTGACTGGCACAGGGGAAAGCTTAGCCTTCTGTCCTATTTTGTACTTTTTCTAACTTCCTTGTCCCTACCCCTATGACACACTCAGGCCCAGGCCCTTCCTCCTGGTAGCTACAGTTCTGCATGGTGAAGGTCAGCCACAGTGGACCTCTGTGTAGCAACCCTGCTCTACAACATAAAAAACCATCAACTGACTTCTGAATTGACATGAAAACAAGAAAATGGAGACGACTGAGCTCTCTATTAAATTAAATTGTCCTGTGGTTATCAAATAAAGGCTCCTTTGTCATAAAGGCCAAAGAGAAAAGAAAATGTGTATGTTTAATATATGGAAAAAATAACTCTATTTTTTGACCTAATACTTGAAGAGAAGATAGGGCAGAAAGCCCAGCCACCCCTGGACTGAATTTAGACTCCATATTATTGGTGTGAGAGGTGTGATAGAGAGATCAGTGATGGCTGCATTGCTGCTAGAATGAGTTTTTACAGTAGGTGCTAAATTAGATGTAGAAAGTAGTGGAGTTATCAAGCCTCCATGGTCATGTCTGACCTTCCAGGTCACAGCCATGGGATCATAATAAAAATGAGTCTCGGGCTTATCGAGAGAGGCAGCAATAACTGGCACAGAACAGTTTTCAAGCTTCTCCACAAATGGGATGACACTGGGGCTTATTGGGGGTCATGAAGGAGGTACATTGGTTTTGATCAGTTTTTAGAACTATACAGCAGCTTATCTGTGGGTCAGAGAAATTTAGTTTTCTCCATTCTTTTTTCATCCCCCACCCCCACTCCTCTTGGGCACTGTGCAGCTTGGCCTCTGCAAGCTGGTACAAGGCAGTGGGTATTAATAGGGCTTGGGAAGATCCAGATTCCATGTCTACAGCATCAGCTCCAAGCCTCAGCCTTGCTGAATGTTAGATTCAGTTCAGAGACAGGACATCACATCAGCAAATGGGAAAATAAGTATGACTGCAATAAAAAAAATTCATAGAATGCCAAGGTGCTGATGAGCAAAACTCACCCGCACTGGTTTTATCCACTTCTAAAGTGTTACTTTCACACTTACGTCCCTAGTTTGATTTCTTTTCTCTTTGGCTCAGTCATAAATTATTCTTATTAAAACAGTTCATTCATGGCCATCAAACCCTGTTATTATGCAAGTGGGAAACAGGTAAATAAATCCACTTGGCCCTGCCTTCTTTAACCCTAAAAAATTATTAGAAGTGTATAAAGACAAAGATAACAACAGTGTAGGACACAGGTTGCACATGAGTTGTCCCATGTTTCTTGCTGGGTAGTTAAAGTACTATAGACATCAGAATTTTAACACTATAACTATAAACCTTCCAAAAAGTCCCCGGGAGAAGCATTATCATGTACTAAAGGAATGTTTTAAAGTCAAGAAATAATAGAAACGTCTTCCTGCATGAAAGAGGCTTCTGTCCATAGGTTGTTTCCCTTCTCTGAAGTGCTTTTGACCAGAAGAGTTTCAAGTTTCAAGGGGTTTTGAATTGGGGATTCCAATTCAAATGCATAGATTCCACTAGTTGAACATCTCTAACCCACATTCTAAGATATTAAGTACTTCTAGGGATGTCAGATACTTGGATTAGAATGCCTGGCCAGTGCTAAGATTATTAGAAACAATTTTAATGGGGATGCAACGAGGCCCCATTTCCTTTGCTTTGTCTAGCAAATCAGCTTCCAAGTGATGAAGGGCCAGAGAAGCTTTGGTAGGCATGCTGGCTAGTTTTATATTAACTTGACACAGACTAGAATCATTTGGGAAGAGGGATCCGCAACTGAGAACCCTGTAGGCAAGCATTTGTGTATTTTCTTGATTGGTGATTGATGTGGGACGGCTCAGTTCCCTGTGGGAGGTATAACACCTGAACTGGTAGTCCTAGGTACTATATAAAGTCAGACTGAGGAGACTATGAAGAGCAAGCCAGAAACCAATGTTACTCCATGGCCTCTGCTTCAGTTCCTGCCTCCAGGTTCCCATTTGAGTTCCTGTCCTGATTTCTCTAGATGATGCACTAGGAACTGTAAGCTAGAGTAAACCCTTTTCTCCCCCCTGTTGCTGTTGGTCATGGTGTTTATCAAAGCAATAGAAACCAAACTGAGGCTTTGGGATGCAGCATTCTTGTATGCTCAGGTCCTTGGGTTTGCTGTGACACCTAGTATCTTAACACACATAAGTTGTCTGACCACATCCTGAATGGTTATTGATTGTTTCGCTTACTCTTTATGTAAGGAGAGGCCACAGTGTACCTGCTGGTTTTGTCCATCATGCTGTCTTTCATTCCCACAGAAGCTACTGAACATTGTCATTCCCGTCCCCTATCTAGGATTTGTCGTCAGAGAAAAAAGCTTTATGAAAATGCAAACATAATTTAAATTTTTTCCATAAGTATAAATTGAATCAAAGTAAAATTCCCTGGAAAACAAATTTGAAACTCTGAGTTGTTCACCACGATAGTTTTGAAGCATCATTTATAGCTGTAATGATAATAATAGTGCTGTCCAGCCTGGTGATTGTCATCTGATTTAACAATCTGCTTAGGAGTCATGAAGTAGATATTCATTCTGTGAGAGATACTCTTATTAAGCAGTACTTATACCAGGCATTGCCACCCAGAACATTTGCAAATCATTTTGCAAACATGTCAGCACTCACTGTGCCTGGCTGCTGGGTAAGTGAATATGCACAAAGCTTGCCTTTTCCTCCCCATAGGTTCATGAGCTCTGTTAAGTCAAGCATGTCAGCTGGCTTGCTTTCTGGTGCATTAATACAGTGCCTGTAGAATGGTGGTGATGTAGAAAATGGGTTATTGTAGTCAGAGCTCAGGGAATGGATTGTATGTGAAGGAAGTGATCGTGGAAGCAGAAAAATGGGCCAGGAGACTCGTAGGAAAGGGAGAAAGAATGTCCACGCTTAGAAGAGCAACCACATGGTAGAAGGCTCCATCAAAGAATTGAATGGATGATTGATCAGATTCTGAGAGGGAGTTTAGGACAAAAGAATGGGGAAGCTAAGGTTGCTGACCAGAAATAGGTTGGAGTGTTACTTCATAAATTGAGGTGTTAGAAGAAAAGATGGCCAGGTAGTTAGAGGACCCAGGGGCCTCAGTAAAGATAAACCAACATTGTGTGGGCCGGGGAAGAGAATGGGTGAACCTTACAACCATCTCCCTTATGCAGTTTCTTTAGTAGTGTTAGGGAAGGAGTATTACATAATGACCAAATCATGGCTTTTTCCTCAAAGAGGTGTTGACACACAGTGACAGTAATATGGAGCTCTGTACAGAGAGGACTGCTGTTGGAGTGGGCAGTGACAGCCTGGAGAGATGCTTTTTAAAGTGAATTCTGTGTGCCTTCTTGTATGTATATGCACCAGGAACATGCTTGGTACCTACAGTGGCCAGAAGTGGACATCAAATCTGATCCTGGACTGGAGTTACAACAAGCCATCATGTGGGTGCTGAGAATCAAGTGGTAGGCGGGGCTCATAATTGCCAAACTGTCGTTCCAGCCCCAGAAGAGGCTATTTTGAATGGAACTTGTGATGTGAATCCAGTACCTGGAGAGGCAGTGGGTTCCTTCCAGGTCCTTCCTAACGTGAGTTAAGAGAGGCAGGTTCTGTCAGGAACAAACATGCCGATGAGTGTTAGAATCAAGAGCAGGGCCAGCTTTGAAACAGGCCTAGGAACTCAAGTGTCTGAGCCTTACAAGGTTTCTGGAGAATGAAACCAGATGGCTCTGCATTAGAAAACTCATGCTCCCTAAGGAGAGGTGGGGGATTCAGCCATAGTTCTAAATTCTGGCTTTAAATTCCACTTCATATGGGATGCTTGTCTATACCCAATTTTGAGGCTGTATCCCAAATCCACTGAATTGGAGCCTTTAACTTGAGGAGCTGGACATCAGTATCACATAATCCTGGGTGGTTCTGTGTGCAGACAGTGAGACAAAAGCAGTGATTTAGAATGGAAGGTGGCAAAGTCTAGGTAGGTGCCAGGTACTGAATATTCTCAGCCTCCAAGCCACGTGGTCTTGGCTGCAGCCACTCAGCAGGGTCATTGTAACACAGGCACTACCTACAGGAGGAATGAACCGAGCTGGATCACAGTGTCTCCTCACACACACAGATTTCATTTTGTGTCGTGTCCAAGGCATCTGAAAATATAAAGACAAACCTCAGAGTATAAAAAGGGCAGCCATTTGGCCTACAGATTGTGTGTTGGGGGACTTTTTACTTATAGAGTGAAGAAAAGAAGCAGGGAGATGACAGTGTAGACCGGAGGGGACCTGCCCCTGTGTTGTGGCCAGACAGGATAGCTGAGTGAGGACTGGCGATACCAAGGGGCTAGTTAGAGCTACCTGTGTTCTTACCCATTTGAGTGCCCAGAAGTGACCGCACAGTGTTTGAAGGAACCATTGTGAAGAATCTGCTACTTGGTAAACTTGAATTCTGTCCTATTGCTGATAATGGCTATTCTTTGGGCAGCAACTGTGACAAGAATGAATTTTTTTTTCTTTCCTTCTGTGCCCACCATGCCTTAGTTGTCAAAGAATGACTCTTCCTTGCAATAACTGTTCTCTGTAGAAAATAGAGTGTGGCCGGGCGGTAGTGGCGCACACCTTTAATCCCAGCACTCTGGAGGCAGAGCCAGGCGGATCTCTGTGAGTTTGAGGCCAGCCTGGTCTACAGAGGAAGATCCAGGACAGGCACCAAAACTACACAGAGAAACCCTGTCTCAAAAAAAAAACAAAAAAAGAAAAAGAAAAGAGAGTGTGTTCGCACTGAGTCACGCTGCTCCCTTCCACTTCATTACACATCACCAGCTCCCCACAGGCTTCCCTAGTTGTTGCCCATTGAGGACCTAAGGGTAAATGGGCTGCTCTCTTGTTACTTTCCCCTGTCCTTGGGGTTGGTTGTTGCAATCTTCTTGTTATTTGAGAAATGATAAGGCTGGAAAGGTGTTTCCACTGATACCTTCCATGCTTTTGAATCAGCTGTACACTTCACGTCTGCCTGATACTTGATTTGTATATTATGATGGGTGAACAGACCCATCTACTTCCTATGATGGGTGAGCAGACCCATCTACTTCCTATGATGGGTGAACAGACCCATCTAGTTCCTATGATGGGATGAACAGACCCATCTACTCCCTAAAATGGGTGAGCAGACCCATCTACTTCCTATGATGGAATGAACAGACCCATCTACTTCCTATGATGGGTGAGCAGACCCATCTACTTCCTAATTTCTGCCCTTAGCACTGGCCATCTTGTCCTGCAGGAAATGCTTCCGCTGTCAAGCTCTGCTCCCACTCCAGTGGAGTAGCCACTCAGTGGTGTGAAGGATCAGCTTAGTTATTTTTCAGCTCTTCCTAGAGACTACGGAGTGAAATCTACATGGGACATTGCAGCCTTGTTTTATTTTGTTTTCCCTCTTGTCACTGAAGAGGTCTCTCTCACAAAATAGTAAGAAAGTTCTTCCTATACCTTAGAAAAAGCAAGTTGGGAATGTAGCTCAGTGGTAAAACACTTATTTTTTTTTCTTTGTTTGTTTTTGACTTGTATAAGGAGTTCCATCCACAGCACTATAAATGACAAGCACAATCATTATGTTAGCAGGTAAGATTTGAAGCACTTTCCTGTTTCCAGCCATATTTCACATCAGTTTTCCAACTGGGTTTTAAACTTTGAGGTTTGTGGTTTAAATTCCGGGTACTTTTTTTTTTTTCTCCTCCTTACCGGGCCTTCACCGAGGATTGCTATCTCAGAACCACCATTGATGCACTGACGGTAGGTACGTGAGATAGTTGACTGACAGCTGGTATTGTCAATGCTTTTAATAAAGCTTCTGATGTTTTCCACACACAACACAGTGAAGGCCCAAACTTATTACATTAATTTTTCCTTCTTTTCAAAGAAGCTTAGGTCTGCAGCATCAGGCTGCTCTGCAGCCCAAGAGGGACCCTGGCTAGAGAGGGGATGTCTTAAGGAAAGGAAGAGACTAGGAAGCAAGGCAAAGCTGCAGGATAGTGTAGAGCTGACAATCAAAAGTTCCTGATGATGGCAAGAGCTGAAGGATGTTAGGAAAATGACCCAGGAGCATAGAAGTCAGATGCCACCTTAAGGAGCATCCTGGCTACTGGATCTCAACTTTAACCATGCCTTGGAAATACGGCGAGAGTCCCATAAGATCAATTAAATCTGAGACACTGGGGAGGACAGAAGCATCAGTCATCCTCACCTGTAGCAAGGCATGGATACCACTGGCATATTCCAACTCCCTCCTTGGCCTTAGGAAGCTCTGAGCAGGCTTTGGAGCCAGGGTCCATAGACACACATCTTTTCTCCTTCTTCACTCCATAGACTTCATATATAATCTCACTCCAGTCCTGCCTTAAAATGGCATCAGTGTGCCTGGAACTCCCAGGCCTGTGGCCCACATACCCTATTCTGTGTACCAGCTTCTTCCCATTACTCTCCAGATGTCTCCAAGCCACCTTCAGCTCATGTTACTAAACACTGGAATTTCTTCCCTTACCCAGGCTTGCTTGTTCTTGTAGACTCCTCATTCCATGAAACGTGCTTCTTCTCCAGAGCTGAGGCTGACCTCTTGAAGTCTCCTCTGGTCTTTCGATCCAGCCTCTCAGCTTGTGTAATCCAGCCCACCCTCTCATCTCATCCCAGCTTTCCATGGGGGTATTATCATTTGATTGAGGTGGATTCAGTAGCCTCTCACACCTCCATGGGAGGGATGGTCTTGGTCTCATTGGGCTCTATCTTTCATCTCTTTGGGGACCTCTTTCTGAATCATAAGTTTGGCCTTTTGTTGCTACATCATGCACATCATGTGTTCTGCTCATTTACCTTCCCTTTAATCAGGTCAGTTCTTCCCATCCCTTTGTGTCCATGTGCCTATACTCAGCCTACTTCCTCACCATCCATAAATGACACTGTTGCCTGTCAAGTCAGGGCTTCTCTTCCTGTGTTGTGAAAGCCTAAGCTGTCGAACAAGGGCTACTCTGTTCCAAATGCTGTCACCAAATGCTGTCACAATGCAGAGTAAACTTAATGGGCCCAGTGTTGTCCCTACCCAGCAGCAAAGAGTCTAAGAGTTGGATCTACTCTAGAGGAAGTAAGTTAGAACATCACCAGATATACATGAAACCCGCCTTAACATCTGCATAGCCCTCATAAGGTGTTCTGGCTGCCTCCTGCCTTGCCCCTGATTTCAGTGGCCATTTCTCTTCTAAGACCTGGCCCTCTCTGACTCTCTCAGGTCCTAACTTCATCATGGACCACTTTGACTCTCGCTTATTAGTTTATATACTTTTAAATTATTCTGTGTGTGTCTGTGTGCATGTGGGGGCTAAAGGACAACCTTGCACAGTAAGTTCTCTCCTTCCACCTTTACATGGGTTCTTGAGATAGACCTAGGTCACCAGGCTACCCAGAAAGCACCTTTACCCACTGAGCCATCTTGCTGGCCTCCTTTGTTGTTTTCATCTTCAACCTCTTGGTTGTTCTGGTCCTGATGTCTTGGGATGTGGTTCTGACTTCCCTCCTGAGGGTCTGTCCCTGGCCTGTATTATATCCTAGCCCTCACTTTCCTTCATTCTCTTTTGACATTATTTTCTGGCATAGCTCTCTTGGTGCCCACTAGGCCACCATCATTGTCATTGTTCCCGCCATTGTCCCTATGTGGCCTAGAAGTCAGCCACTCAGAACCTGATAGTCTAGTACACGGTGTTTGGCCCCTTATCCTCTCCTCTTACCTTTCTGCTGTGGCCTGCCAGTTGCCCAGTTAACTACTTCTCAGACTCCCTACCAATAAGGGAGCCAGAAAAAATGAGTATGTTGAAACTCAAGCCTGCCCCTTTCAGCTTTGTATCACACAGCATGCCATGTTATGACATCGTACTCTCCAAGCCCTTATTATTTTTCAGAATCCTTATGAGGAAGTGAAGTCCTCTGTCCTTCTTGTAGCAGGCATATTCAAGAAGTTCCCATCTTGAGACGGATACTAAGAGATATTACCCAGACTCACGTGAAACAGGTTCTTTGCACACAGGGAGGGAGCCTCACATTGTGTGTCCTGTTGCATTCTCTTGATAGGGATTGAAATGGTTACAACATTGGCAACCTGTACTGTTCAAAATGGCTGTTCAGAAGGGGGGCTTTCAGCTTTGTTTGGTGTTCTCTACAAAGGAGTTGAGTGTTAAGTATAGGGAAAGGAGGCCAGAGATGTTTCTGATCTTGGGGAGAGAATACCAAAGCAGTTCATGAAGTGAGGTAGGAGGAAAGATGTGGATGGAGAGCTCCTCAATTTAAAAAAAAAAAGATAATTAATAGTTAAACAATGAGGTCTTAATGAAAAGAAGAAAAAAATGTAGATGCTCTAACAAACTTGCATACTGCATTGGTTTGAAACCCAACTACAGCCCACTTAGCTTAGCATTCTCCATCTCTGCTGTCCATGCATGGGGACTGATGATGAAGGTGACTTGAAGGTTCCTTGAAAGATTCTGGGAGAAACATTTGCCAGACCATCCTGGTTACAAGTCCATCGTGTGGCATGTTCTACATGTTTACTTTTTAAATGCTCAGAGAATTCACAGGTGGCTGTGTGACTGCGATGTTTGTTTTAACAGGCTGAAAAGTGGGAGGTCATTTAGACATGTGCTCTGATGCAATAGGAAAATACCTAATTATTCCATCTGGGGCTCAGCTTTTGGTCTCAGTTAAAACTGCTGAAAGCGAAGCTCAGCAATTCCTGCAGAGTAGCTTTCTTCGCATTGCCTGTCTGAGACGCATGCTCACTAGAAAGGATGGCCACATCTTCATGATTTGTACATGCAACCCATGAGGCGTCAGGCTCAAAACTTAGTGAAAGATTTCTTCTTGAAGCTCCTGTGTTCTCCAGTCATAGGGTGCATCTAGAAAGGCTATGAAAAGCCCAGATCTATTGCAGCATGCTCCCGAAACTGACTAGCAGTGTTCTCTCCCTTCCTATAGAATGTGCTGGGAAGTCAAGCTGTGAAAACCAGACAGCTGGTTGTTGTGCCTCACTGCTTCACAGCCATGCATCAGGATATAGGCCATGATTGCTGGTCCTCTGTCTTCAGAGAGAAGGTAGATGGAGCAGAGCATCTTGCTGGGAAGCTGTTTGCTTGATTTTCAGTCAAGAGGGGTGCTGGCTGATGTGTTAGGGACACAGACTAAATTGGAGTAACTAACATTTTTTCTCTGCAAAGGACCAGGTGGTAAATACCTTTTGGTTTGTGGGATTTACCCACTCTGTTGTGACTACTCAGCTCTGCTTTTGGAGCATGAAAGCACTCACAAATGAATGGGTGTGGCTGTTTCAATAAAACTTTATTTACTTGATTGTATGTGTAAAAGAATCTGAACGTATGTAGGGTTATGTGTGTGTAGACCATAGGCAGACTTCAGAAGTCATTTCTCAGGAGCCATTTATCTTATATTTTAAGACTCTTCTCTCTCATTAGCTTGGAGTTTGAGGATTAGGCTAGCCTATCTGGACAGAAAAACCTAAGAATCCACTTATTTCCACCTCTCCAGAGCCAGGATTACAAGCATGTGCCATCATGTCTGGCCTTTTACGTGGTTTTTGGGGACTTGAACTCAGGTCCTCATGGTTCCATGGCAATCACTTTGCCAACTGAACTATCTCCCCAGTCCTCAACGAAACTTACTTATAAGAATAGGAGATAGTCTGGATGGAACCATAGCTTAACAACTTTGTTCTGCATTCCAGATAATGTACCATAGGCTGTAGAACTGACTTCAGAGGAAGAATATGGAGGATACCCAGATAGCTCTGTTGATGAGTTTATTATTTTTTTCATAGCCAAGACTCTACTGTATGTGTGTATAACTAGTTTCTTGTCAGAAATAAAGAGTGCTATTTCCTTTGGGAGAGTGCAATCCAAATAGCATTATTTAATTACTTTTTCCTCCTTTCTTCTCCAAATCATTTGAAGTAGCTTATGACAAAGGTATATGTAGGACTGGGTGTGACTTGATAGTAGAACATATGTTTAACTTGCATGAAGCCCTGGTACCCCCAAAATGAAAGAAAAAGAAAATTAAAAAGTATATGTGGGTTTGGGCTATCCAATCCTGCCATTTCTTACCCACCTGACAACTCAAGCTGGTAACAGGGCCATTTCTGAGGCTGTTCAGCCTTGGGGCACTTCCTATGTTGATTATTGGTGTGTCTCCCATCTTATCTTCACAAGCATAATTTCCTTTTGGGGAAAAAAAAGCCCCAATGTGTTCCATCAAGTCTCCCACTGAAGGAAGTGGTAGTATCCGTCACTTTTCTTTTGACTGAAGTATAGCCAAGAACCATTCCACCAACTAAGTGGGTGTAAAGGAAGGAAATAGAAAATCATAAGCTAATGAAAACTCTGGTGGACAAGTGACTGTTCAAAATACACTCCAAGGCTCATAGGACTAATGTTTCATTAACAAAGAGAACTATTTCCTGTTTCCTTAAAGACACACCTCTGCTCTGCAGGCAAAGAGAAAGGGGGGATTATTTCAGTTCAGCAAGGTGGTTGGAAGCGCTGCCGAAGAGGAGTAGAAGAGTCAGGACTTCAGCAGGAAAAGATGGCCATCAGTGGGCATCAGAATATGACAACAAGGCCAACTGATTGGAAACACTGCCCGTGGAATTGTTCTCTCAACAGAGTTTTCCTACAGACCTGTTCTCTGTTTCACAGCTATGAGTGCATATAAAGGACTTTCGTATGAGACCTTAATTCTGATTAGATCCAAGTCAGATTCCTGGCAATTAGGAGGTACGTGGTGGACATAATCAAGAAGACTCGTAGGTAGCAAATGCTTCCCTAGACCTCATGGACACTTGACAAGGATTCATTCCAATAGAAGCAGCCCAGTTACATCTTAGTAGGATATCATAGACATTATGGGTCACTTGCATGACAGAAGTGTAAGATGTAATAGAGGTTGATTCCTTGCTAGACAAGAGATAAATATTATGAATTCTGCAATAAGAAGAGAAAATATTGTGTGTCTATTCTGAAAAAAACACTTAATTAGTTCTGTGCGTTTAGAATAGGTCTAACCTAATTGGAGGAGAAAACGTCTCAAGAGTGCCCTTCTCAAGCTGTGATCCTCATTCACTCCTGGAACAATGGCAAATTGGAAGAAACAGTATGGGGCAGGGGCAAGTTGACCACATCAAGGTCATAAGTATGCATACAATCTGATCCTGAAACTAGACATGCGCAGTTTATTTTTTAAAATACTACAAACTTTCAGGCTTATAGAAATGTTTGTGTAGAGGTTGCCATTGTATCAAAACTTGATGTGTAGCCTGTATAGTAGGATATACCATCAGTCCTAGCACTCAGGAGGCTAGAGCAGTAGGATAGCAAGTTCTAGGTTAGCCTTGGGTATGTGGTGATGCCCTGTCTCAAAAAAATAAGCAAACAGAAAAAATGATTTGCAGGAAACATTTGGATTTCTAAAGCTTTGGGGTTTCAGAGCTCCTAACAAGTGAATGAGAAACTGTATACACAAGCATGGAAGTTTGGCAAGGATGAAGTATGAAATGGAAAGCAAATGTCACAACACCTTTGATAGTAATAACTCTATATGTATATGTGTGTTGTATGTACACATGCTTGTACACAAAATTGATAAGGAACCATATAAGCATGCAGTGGCAAACAAGCAAGCTTCTTTTCAAGTTGGGTGTGATGGAGAACCCCATATTTATCCTTGTCACAGAGCCTGGGGAGCAGGCTTGAGAAGTCTTGAGTAAAGTCTGGTGTTAGCTTGAGAAGAGCACCTCACTCTAAGTAGAGGGCCTGTCTTTTCATAGCTGCCTGTGAGGCTTATGATAGTTCCAAGCTCCTCGGCCTCAAGTATGTCACTGATTCATTGAACCATTATTTGTTGAATACGTACTGTGTACAGGATATATCATGCCAGGTACCAAGTCTGTAGAACAGTTGCGTGATGAAGGTCCCGCAACAGCTGCAGGCTCCAGCAGGCAGACTCAGATGTGCCAGGCAGCCTGGTGCAGCACGGTGTCAGTCAGGGAGACTAGTGCTTGAGGATCAGATGCTAGCATGAAAACAGTTGAAAGGACTCCAAATGTGTGCTGAGGTTTCTTCCTCCTCGCTCTACTTTCTAGGTGTGTACTTGGAAAGAGTTTGTGATAATAATTAGCTTTAATTACAAAAACTTCTAGGACAGCAGGTCTCAACCTGTGGGTCGTGGCCCCTCTGACAAAACTCTTCTACCTCCAAAATTATTTATATTACTGTTCATAACAGTAGCAAAATTATAGTTATGAAGTAGCAACAAAAGTAATTTTTATGGTCAAAGGGTCACCACAACATGAGGAATTGTATTAAAGGGTCACAGCATTAGGAAGGTTGAGACCACTGTTCTAGGAAGAGGTAGCCTGCCTGTTACATGACAGTTGACCTATATAACTCTCAATTGACTGGTGTCTACTTGCACCAAGCAAAAGTCTATCTATAGATAGAAACACACACACACACACACACACACACACACACACACGTATTTTTTGCTACTTGTCAACTCAAATATTTGTGGTTTTTCTTCCACAGAAAAAGCAAAGGACAAAAGATCTCTCTCAGGTGTTTCATTCCTACAATCCATATGATCACAAGGTAAGAGAAGCATGTGATTAGTGTGTTTGGGATTAGAGCATTTGATGACAATTCCTGTTCTAAGTCTGAAACATGTAGGGGGAGTACCTGGCTGTGATGAGTCCCAGACCTAGATTTTCTAAATGAATAGCACAGTTTTCACTAGTATGTGGTAATTTTGAAATGCATGACCAGTTACATTTATATTTCTATTTTAAAATGTCTTGTAAGTTAAACAAAATTTCTATTTCTGAACTGAATTGTTACATTTTTTTTAGTTATAATGTAGTTACAGGGGGCTAAAGCTGTTGCTTTGTGGAAGAGTACTTACCCAGTGTGCAGGAAGCCCTGGGCTCACTCCCCAGCACTGCCCCACACCAAGTCCAGCGATGTACTATCAGTGAAGTGTCGGATCGAGCAGAGACAGTTTGGGTATTCTCTTGAGATGGCGGTGGTGATTCCTATTTTAGTTGATGCATGTTCTCTTTTGAAATACTGTAGTGAATGAACCAGGCTTTGCATTGAGTAGAGACAGTTGAAACCTTTACTGTCAGGTCTTGATTCTCCATTGTTCTGATACTTACTGTGAATCAAATAATGTGTACAAGCAGCAGCACATGGCCTGATAGCTGAAATGCCCTTTCCAAGACTAGCAAGGCAGAAGACAGAGATGTAAGGGCTCTTGGGCTCCCTCCTACTGCTCGGGAAAGACCCACAGCCATTCCTGTTCAGTTTGTGCCAAAACTTTCCACCCCCTGCATTTGAAGAACTTAAGGTGTATTTTTACCTATAATCATTTCATGACATATTTGTAAATGATAAAGTCTCCTTTAAAAAAGTACAAAAATCGGGGGTTGGAGAGATGCCTTTGTGGTTGAGAGCATTGGTTGCTCTTCTAGAGGACTCTGGTTCAATGTCCAGTGCCCACATAGTGGCTCGCAACTATCTGTATCTCCAGGTCATCCAGAGCCCTCATCTGACCTCCACAGGCACTGCACACATGTGTGCACAAACATACATGCAGTCAGAATACTCATGCACATAAAATAAAAAATAGATTTTTAAGTTCAAAAATTTTATGTTTGGGGTCAATATTAGAACTCCTAGTGCTCTGCATCTTCATGGAGAAACACATCACAGGTTTTCTGAGGCTTGTATGAAAAAATCTATGCCATGAAATATTCCAATAAATCTGTTCATTTGAGGTGATTTCCAAAGGAAACAAACAAAAAAAAATCACAGAGTTGAAATGCTACTCTAAATTTGAGTCTTTACCTATGAACTCACAGCCAAAATAACTAAGGTAAAAAATCCATTCATCAGTTGAGAGAGATGTCTGGACTCCAGAGACAAAATGAATGTGCCAGCAGTTGATAGAACTTCAAAGAACTTAGAGTTGCTAGTGTGTAACAAGGGACTAATTGACTTTAGCACCAGAAAATTTTAACGAAAGTGTTTATGCTTTGTCGAGATATGTGATACTAAAAACTATCATTTCAGAGTAATGTTTTCCAACCTCAGTCTGTTACTTTGCAGAAGGGAGGGATTGGTTTAAAAGAGACTGGGAGCCAATAACATCTGGAAGTGCAGTGGGAAGGTGACATAATAGTCATGTGACAGCACTGGCCCAGGACTGGCCGGACTGCTGTGGGGAGTGTTGTCCTCCTCCATGAATACAAGTATATTCATGATAAAGTTAGCATTTAAGAACAACAAATTTTCAAAAGCTTTGACAAATCAAAGGTTTTGCTTGTGTTTTCTGAATTTTTCTTACTTCTGTCATTTTTAAAATTCATAGATGAGGGAAATTCCTTTATTCTTTTATTAGAGCTCTTAATGGGGCCTAGCCATCTGTAGCTCCTACCGGCTTCCTCTGCATATCCTTTGTGGCATTGTATCAAAGTCATCTTAGATGATTTTGGCTTCATCTTGGGAGGACTTCATTCCCCTACAAATTAGTCATTGGCAGTGAAGAATTGAATAGAAATGCTAGATGGAATTCCTTTTGATCTTTGCTCTCAGATTAGTTGTAAATTATTATGAGGAGCTAGCCTGCTAGATGAGTGATTTTTGAGCCCGTAAAAGTTGGTCTATTGGCATTCTTTTTTACTCTGTATGTTTGTAGGGGATGGGGTTGTAGGCAGCTCAGGGCCTTTAGGCAGCTCCTCCCACTTTCTAGCTTCCTGCAGATAAATCTTAACCACACTACTTTTACTTCAGAGTCGATTGCAATGTCCACAAAGATGAGAGCCCTAGGAAGACATGATCATGTACTATCTTTTCAGTCTGAGAGTGGGTTTCTCCCCCACCATAAATAGTAATAGAGAGTTGTGTTTCAGACTACTATGTCATTTTAATTATCCAATTCCAGTCAGGCAAATCAGTTTTCTAGGTAGATAGCTTTGAGTATAAAATGTTTTACAAGATATGATTAAAGTTGATTCAAATATCTCATGCTCAATGAGATTTCGGGAGTTATTGTTAGAAAAATATAAATGTGTATTGTAAATGAAACCTTACACAAAATAAAATATTGCTTGTCTGGAAACTGCTTTTAAAAAATTCCAAGGAGAGGATACGGTGCATGAAGTAAGCTAGACCATGTGTTGACAATTATGGAACCTGAGTGACAGCTTTGGTGGTGGTGGGGGGGGTGTTTCGTTCCTCTGTGTGTTTTTCTATATGATTGAAGCTTTCCATAATACTAGAGATGGGAGAGTAAAATAAACGCAGGCCAGGTCTGGAGAGTGAATGTACTCATATTCTTCTCTCTCTGGCTACACTTTCAATGTTAATTTTTCCCTTGATGTCCTTATGTGCCGAAGAAGAAAAACCTCAGCATTTCCGTGAGTTCATTATGCTGAGTGAGCTCAGGAATGAAACTGCTGTGCCTCAGCTGGCGTCATTTCCTGGGATTTCATCCCAAATTACAGTGGGTCAGTGAAATGATAGCCTTGCCTACTGTAAGTGCTAAAACAGTTGTCATTACAAAGAGTAGTTAGTGTTCCAGCCTTGTCTCAGTGAGTCCAGTGTGTTTGCCCTTCTATCCCCTGCCCCCCGACCCCCCACCTCCACCACCACAGCCGGGCTGCTCCTGCCTAACCCAGACATAGGAAAGTCACCAGGTTAAACAAACATCTGCTTCAGTGAGGCCAGCCTCATTTCTCAATCACACTCTAAAGCTTTTGTGTAGGTGGTAAATGGTCACTCAGTTTTCTCTTAAATGCTATTGTAAAAAGCGAATAAAGCTGAACAGCAAAGTATGTACCTAAACAGATATTGGGAAACATTTCTTAACTTAAAAATGTGGCTGGGGACCTGGAGAATTTTATTTTGGACCATTGTCTCTCCATTTAAAAAAATGTTGTCAGGAATTGTTATAATAATAACTTTTTTAAAAGATCATTTAAGAAGATTTGACCAATACATACTCTCTTGAAGGGAACATCAGGAAAGGCAGCCAAAGTAGCAAGGAATCTTGATTATATTTTATTCATTTCTGCCCTCTGCAAAACAACTAAATTTTAATAACTAAAGCATATAGTTTCTGAAAACAGCATACTAACTGCCAGGAGGGTTCCTACCTGCAGGCCTTACAGGGCACACAGTGTCGATCCAGAATGGGTTTTCCTTTCTGTAAGGTACAGGCAGGTAAGTGAGGGCAGGCTACAATTAGAATATATGCAGGCCTTCCAGGGCACACAGTGTCGATCCAGAATGGGTTCTCCTTTCTGTAAGGTACAGGCAGGTAAGTGAGGGCAGGCTACAATTAGAATATATACAGGCCTTCCAGGGCACACAGTGTC
>CABHPH010130165.1:0-54698 GCA_902168325.1 Peromyscus nudipes
TCGTTGATTTATCAATAACCACATGAATTTGTTTCTACATCTTGATGATATTGAATGATGCGTCAGTAAGAATGGAAGTGCATATATATGTTCAAAATCCTTATTTCTGTTCTTTCATTTGAATATTCAAAAGTTTACCTACTTTAGTATCTTTTTACATTTCTGCCAAGAGTATATCCCTTCCAACATCAACCTTTTCAAAAAATATTATCATTAATAACATATGAAAGAAGGTATTTCATTTCAGATTTTATTTAAATACAAGGAAATATACTTATCAATTCACCAAGATAGACTTCAGGAGGAGATCCTAACCAAATCTGTATGGGCATGCTATATATATAAAACCAGGAATAAAATTCACTAATTGGCTAAGAGAATTAACATTTTAAGATTTTTTTCATGTATATGGAGTACACTGATTGTAGTACCAATATACTGAATGGATATTATGCTATTATGAATAGCCATAGATAGATAGATAGATAGATAGATAGATAGATAGATAGATAGATAGATAGACAGAAAGATAAGTATTTGAAATTAAATCCAGAAGTTTGTACATACTTGGCAAACACATACACTGAGCAGTGATTCAAAACCCATCAAAATGATATATTAACTAAACTCAGCATATATAATTTCCATCCATCAGAAACTTTGATCTTAGTGATTTTAAGAATGTCTTACTACTTTTGAAAAAAAACATGACATATCTAACATATTGAGATGATCAATAATAAAGCAGTACAAATTAGTCATTTTGATTATGAAGATTGGGTCAATGAGGACCAGAAAGTTTAGAACCACATGCATGCTCCCTGGCAGTAATGGATGTATAGTGCTTGTGCACTCCATGTATTGGCACTTTCATTAGTGTTTTTTACTAATACAAAGATGGCAGCTAGACATCAAGAGCAGAATAGTGAGGAGCACGTGGGCCAAGAACACATGGAAATGATACTAAATCTATATGCTAAAGAATGGAATTAGATAGAGACTAAACAGTTTAATATAAAAAATCAAATCAAGAAACCTAGCTGTGGACTTAGAGATAGTAATCAACTTTAGATTAAGACACAGCAGCAGACTAGAAAATAAAACACAATTTTCCAGAAATGGCATACCTCTATGAGCTGTTTTACTTTAAAATTTTAAAAGTATTTACTTCAGTGTATGGAATCAACACTTATTTTGCTAAAATATGATAAACTAGTTAATTTTGAAAATCATCATTAAAAAAACTAAGCAATAGCAAATAATAAAAGACAAAGTCACTTTCAAATGAGAGCAGTGTTAAAGATCATAGACTTAAAATATTAAATAAGGTATTTAATGTGATCATCTCATAAATTTGATATTGTTTCCTAGCTAGCAGGACTTGACACTAATATTAAACATAAACTCCATTGCAACATACATTCTATAGAACAGAAGTGCCTTCCAGCTTTTAACTCACTTGAAAGTGTTAACTTGGCCATAGAGTTTCTGAAGTGTTTTTCTGGACACTTTTTTTCTCTACAACTGACACTTCTTTCTTTTATTCATTCACTCAATGTCTTCTTAGAACAATATTTCTGTCTTGAATTTATCTATCTCTGAAATCCTACAATACACAAGACCAAATGTCAGGAAAAAGATTATAGATGAAAAATAAAATGCCAATACATACAAAACTTTAAAAAATGGAAGAAAACATTGCTGGGGGTCAAAGGTGAAATGACAAGGTAAATGTGGATGAAAACAAAGAGGCTGAATGATGACCTGTGTCCACCAATTCATTCAATTTCCTTCCAAATAGCAAAGAAAGATACCTGCACCCCATTCTATGAGGCTAATGCCAAAAGATTGCTAAGATTAATGTCCTCACTCAATGAAGAGAAATCATTGAACAATCCACTGCAATCTGTAGCCTGCTGCTAACTCAGCATAGCTATACATAGGTAACACACTCTTGGATGGTGTTCTAATATAAGAACACATAGGTAATGTACTCCTGCATAGGGATCCACTGTGAAGCACACAGGTAACACACTCTTGGATGGTGTTCTAACATAAGAATACATAGGTAATGTACTCCTGCATAGGGATCCACTGTGAAGCACGCAGGTAACACACTCTTGGATGGTGTTCTAATATAAGAATACATAGGTAACGTACTCCTGGGTAGGGATCCACTATGAACACGCAGTTAACACACTCCTGGATGGTGTTCTAATATAAGAATACATAGGTAACGTACTCCTGGGTAGGGATCCACTGTGAAGCACGCAGGTAACACACTCCTGGATGGTGTTCCAATATAAAAACACATAGGTGACTTGCTCCTGGGTGAGGATCCACTGTGAAACACACAGATAACACACACTTCTATTTATTGTTCCAGTATAAAAACACACAGGTAACATGTTCCTGGATAGTGCTTATGCTTTCTAGCTGAAACTGATTTAGCTACAAGAACTTCAAAGATCACTAATAGCCTATATCTTCTCTGAAGTCCTTCAAAGCTCAGTCTCGTCAGATGGTGGTGGCACATACTTTTAATCCTAGCGCTTGGGAGGCAGAGACAGGAAGATCTCTGTGAATTCAAGGCGAGCCTGGTCTACAAAGTTAGTTCCAGGACAGCCAGGACTGTAATACAGAGAAACCCTGTCTTGAAAAATCCAACAGAATAAAAACAGACAAAGAAAAAAAGAAACAAATAGCAAAATAACAAAACAACAAAATAAATAAATAAATAAATAAATAAATAAATAAATAAATAAATAAAACCTCAGTCTCCTAGATATATCTAATACAAATGTTTTGGATAGGACAGGTATTTCTCTCTCCAAGGACACAGTACAAATCTTTGAGCAGATAGATAAATCTCATGATTGATTCTTCATCTGTGAACTGGGAATGGCAATATTTTTCAGGTAGGATTAATCACCATAATATTCATATGATACCTTGAGCTTCTCATATGGAGGACTGCATAAATATAAACTAGTATTATTATGATATTATATAAAGGTTAATTATTAAAAAAACTGAAGAACTGACAGTCTTTTCAGGGAATTATGGATAATTGTTATTTTTAATTATTTTAAAGCACATGGAGTTTTTTACTGAAATTAGAACAGATTTTATTTTATTGTATTTTTTGGTTTAGCTGATAATACAATAATGATTTTATTTTAAGGTAATTACAGAGAATTACAAACAGCACTAAAGGTAGACTAAATTATAGAGGTTACACATGATACATGAACTAAGAGATAATAGTATAATAAAGCCAAATATTGTCTTTTTAAAAACTTTATCTTAATGTAAAAAAATATAGGCCAGTGGTTCTCTGTTTTTACTGTCAAGAATTTCCTTATTATTTTTTCCATATTATGTATATTATATTGGCATATCAGAATAGCATTTATAACATAATTATATCATTGCATTTTATATGAATATTAGCAGTTGGTTATTAAGATTTTAAGAGTCATTCAACATCCTTTGATGAAATTGTTGCATCTTAAAATCAATAGTTATAGGAATATTGATTAAGGAAATATATAGCCTTGTCAATACATCCTACTGTGCATTTTCATTCAGCAAAAAAAAAATACAAAAAATGAGGTATCTTAATGCCTAAAATACTCCTGAATAACTCTAATATTTCCATCAATGTGGTGGGAGATAAATTACATCAGTAAAAACACCTTCTCTGAAAACAAACTTCTTGATACCACTCTGAGGTACCATATCGTTTAAAAGGCTTCCAGTATTTTTTCAAGTATAGAAAATGTGTCAACACAAACTTCACAACACTCCTGTAAAATTCACCACCACAATTCCTGTTTTAACAGGTGAGGAAAATGGGAGATCTGAGTGTGGAGTCATACTAGTCCCCAGATTAATGAGTCAAAATTATTCCTATCCAGGGATATTTCAAGCACATTACTATACAATACACTGTTGTCCATCATGCATGCATACATTGCCTCCAGAAATACATGCAAGATGGATCTCAATGTCCATGATTGTTAGTTTAATTATTAGCTAATAGGTGTAACTTCAGTTGAGCACAAAATTCACTCTGGCAAAAGGGTGTTTTCCAGGGGAGAGGGAGAGAGAGAGAGAGAGAGAGAGAGAGAGAGAGAGAGAGAGAGAGAATTTTATTTCTTTTTCTAATTTCATCAATATGGTGACATAGGTTTAAATAAAGATGTGGTTATTTGTGGGAAAAATAAGTCCAGTTTCAGCTGTGACAAGTAAAGAGAACAGAAGTCTTCACATTTATCCTTAAAAATATGAAAAGTGTGAAGATTATAAAAAAGTAAGATGACAGGGAAAATGATGGTGCCTAATTCAGAAGAGAAAAGTCAGATGGTCTCAGCCACCTGAAGAAGAATCCACACAAATGGACAAGGACACTTAAATGCTGATTTTGATAAACCTCTGGGCTATATGTGAAATAAAATAACAATAGGAAATTCCCAGCGTTCATTAACAGGCTCCAAGAAGACCCCAATTTCTTGGTTTGATTTATAGCCCCCAAACACTGACAGACTTTCATGGTTGAGAACTAAGAAAAATACCCTAAGGTCTTAGCAGGAGAAATTAAAGAGTAGACATAGGAAATATTCCCATACAGTAGCCTAAACCATTCTGATGTTGTGTGAAAAAAGGTTCTCCCAGAGTGTTAGTGGGAGATCTTAGTTGGAGAAGACTGTGGCAGCACACACAAGAACTCCACAGGTTCTAGCCAGACTGAGAAGAGGAAGTGAACATAGGTTTTCACCAGTAACCAAGAAGTTATTCATGATTTATACACACTGGCAAGGGGAAAATCACTTTTCTCCAATGGTGCATCACTGGGTGTATCAAACACACTCAGGACAAGCCTCATGCCCAGGAGTAGCTGACCAATACAAGATGAACTCAATGCTTTTTCTGGGGACCCTTTGCTTCACTTTGTTTTATTTTGGCATTTTTTTTTCTTATTGGTCTTTTGCTTGTTTGGTTTGTGTTTGTTTTTTTGTGGTTTTTTTCTGTTTTGTTTGTTTTGATATAATGTTACTTCTATCTGATTCTGAATTCTCTGCCATATCTAGAAGCAGGCAAGAGAAACTGTCTGACTAAAATTCACTTGAGAGTGTCAGAGGCCAATGGCACAGGTCCACTGATGCCCTAAGATGTCACCATAGCATTGTAGAACTTTCTCCATCCAACACAGTTACATTGCATCAACAATAGCAATGACCACAGTCAAAACCAGGTCAGTGGCTACAGCACACAGAGGACACTTAGTCTGTAAGGAATACTATAAATCACAAAGACAACATGGAAATGCAAGAAAAAAATAAGAACAATAAAAGATATAAAGTCTCTGGCATTACAGCTCAGCAAACATTCAAACTGACCAAACTCCTAGTTAGAGTATCATAAATCCTCCAGCAATATGTAGTTGGTCCATTTTTATAACCTGTGTATCACATATACTTTAGGGAAGTGATTTTCCTTTATAAGTTTATTATTTGAGAATTTCATACATCTACATAATGCAACTTGATCAAATCCACCCACAACCCTTCCATTCTGGATCTACTGTTCAACAAATTAGATTAAATGTATGTGTAAAAGCAATGTCTCAAGAAGAAAGTAAGCCTCAGGACAAGAATTAAATATGACAAAGATGTGGGAATTATTTTACAGAAAATTAAGAAGATTATTTATAACTTCAATGTCATGCTAACAAAAAGAAAATCAGCACAAAAACTGAGTATGGTAAAGAGAGATTGATGTTTTAAGAACAAATCCAATTTGAAATGGCAGAAATAAAAGTACTATCATAGAAATGATGAATGGAAAAATGATTTGAGGAAACAATGAACAAAAGAAAAACAGATGTACAACATATACAATTTACAAAATTATAACTTCAAGATAATTGGAATATAAGAAGGGTAACAGAAATCAAAATTAAATAAAATGGAATGGAAGCAAGACAGGAAGAAGGGAAAGGGGAGGGAGAGAGAGAGAGGGAGTGAGGGAAGGAAGGAAAGGAAGAAGAAAGATGTTTGAGGAATTTCCACAAGATCTGACAGAAACTAAAGAGTAAGTACAAAAACACTTAGACACTAAAAAAAAAAATCCTCACATTGCCATATTATCCTAAAACTAGGGAAGGCAAAAGTCAAAAAGAAATTTCTGAATCAATCCAAGTCAAGGTGGATGGACACAAGAACCAAAGACAAACTAAGGTGAGAATACCTGCCCAATTCTCATTTTAAAACTCACCCAGAAAGAAGAAAGTGAAGTAGCTTAAATGTTGAAATAATCCAATGTTCTATACCAAAGGAAAATATCAAGGGTCAAAGAGAAAGAAAGACTTTTTAAAACAAATATTTATTCTCAGAAGTAATTCTTTCTCACAAAGAATTCATTTCTAGCTGGAGAATATTGCAAAAGTTCTTAAAAGAGAAGGCAAATGGTATAGGTCATGAGCTTAGATCCATCAAAGGAAAGCAAGGCAACACCTCTTGTCTAATTGATAACTGGAAAATTAACTCACTTGACAAATAATGAGCAAAGACTCTCAATATGAGATGAGAGAAATGTAGGCATCTGCTTGATAATAGGTCACACCTCTGTTCATAAGCCTTCACTGAGAGAACGTACAAGTTCTTGATGAATTCCAGTGTCTCTCACCCTAAACCCTTTAGCCCATGCTTAGGAATTCAAGGCACTAAGTCAGTCCCTTTTGTCTACCTACAACTGCTCTTTCAGTGTTGACATCTTACCTTACTTGATCCAAGAGAAGTCAAATTACTGTCAACTCCTGACAGAGTTGAAGTAAAACATTATGGCAACATTGATCCATTCATAAAGTCATTCTCTCCTGAAGGACTGCTTTATGGAAGCCACCATGGTAGGAAACACTATAATGGCAGTGAGTGGTGAGGAAGAGATGAATAGAAATCATGTCTGACCTTTGGAACTAAGGAGGCTGAATTGAATGTTAAAGTTTTTGTCTCTGTCTCTCTCATTTCTATATGCTTCATTTGTCCCATTCACTCTTTCTTTCCTATGCCCCTTTCTCTTTCCTCTTTATTTCTTAGTAAAGGATAGTTTTAACTTTAGAAATTAACATTAATATTGATGAATGTGAACATCTGAATAGCCATCCCCGAGGGACAGGACTGGAAATACAGTGCAGCGGGGAGGAGTGGGTACTGGGCACGCGCGGAGAATGTAGGTAAGGCGCCCAGAATCTGTGGGTATCATTTACTTTTCTCTTGCTGTAATTAGATATCATGATGGAAACAATCTAAGGATGAAAAGGTGTATTTTGCTTAAACTTCCAGAGAGAGAAACACACACACACACACACACACACACACACACAGAGAGAGAGAGAGAGAGAGAGAGAGAGAGAGTCTGTAATAGAGGGGGTAGCATGGGAACAGGCTGTCAAAACAGGAAGCTGAGAGATCTCATCTTTAACTGCAAACACCAAGCAGAAACTGTAACTGGAAATTGGCTGAGGCCATAAATTCAAAGAATACCCCTGGTAAAATACTTCCTTCAGCAGGAATGTAATACCTCTCAAGACAGTGCCAGGAACTGGAGATCAAGTCTTCAAACACTTGACCCTGGGGGTGGGGCACACATTTCTCATTCAAACCATCACGTCAGATAAAAAGCTGTTCATGTTTAGCATGGTTGGGCTTGGAAACTGGAAGGAATTTGGACTTCCTGGTCAACAGCCTCGCTCCTGGAGCTTCAGGTTCAGTAAGAGATCCTGTCTCAGGAGACTTGAAGCACAGAACAGCACACTTATGTTCTCTTCTGGTTTCCATGCACACATGGCCTACCCACACCATCCATCTCCCCTACACCCACACAATATATATACACACAACACACACACACACACACACACACACACATACATGCACACGCACATGCACGTGTGCACACACACACAGCAGAGCACACATAGCATGCGCGCACACACACACATACACACACACACACAGCACATACATACACACACAAAGAGCAAAAGACTAAAAATGTAAACCAAACAAAGAAGAAACAACTGTCATTATATTGTCATATTCCTAGTGTTCAAATCACAGAACTAATTTTTCTCATGTTTGTAGTAAACTGTAAGCAGAAGTGAAAAAGTGTTTCTTCATTTTTAAATAATTAATGTAAATTAACTATGGAAATGACTAAATATTATTTTAAATTTTTGAATACATCATCAAAATCACATAAAGCAATTAGTTGGGTTATTTTAGCAGTACATGCATTTATTATCTTAAAATATATTTGAAGTGAAGTGTGATACATGATGATATAGTTTGAGTACAGGAAGTCTGAGCCAGGGAGATTCCTACCGTTTTCAGAACAACCTAGGTTACAGAATGAGCCCTTGTCTCAAAACATACAAGCAAATAATAAATATTATTCACTTATAGAATATCTATATCTATCTCTATCTCTCTATATATATGAATTTTGAGTTCTTGCATGTACCACATACCATTTTATGTATTGAAATCATTTTAGAAATAAAATATCACAGGTATTTTATTAAGGTGATCATACATAGATTGCAGTGTTCCTGAGTATGCAACAGAAGAATAAACATTAATAATTATGCACAGTCATCATACTATCCATACATTTATTGTACAGTGGGCCCGTTGAGCTCCACAAGCATTAGACAAGTATCTTTCAGAAATGTGATGAGGCAGTTTGTTATTTTCTCCTACATTTCTGGGTTTTTACAGGCCAGTTCATTTTGTCTCCACTGTGAAATACCTTAAAGGGCAATGTGGTATTCTGACTCTGGTAATAATTTATTACACCAGTTAATCTTGTAAAATTGCCCTCTGGATGTAATAATTTGTTATTCTTTTATTAGACCTTCTTTTGCATAGGGTGTTTATCATAAAGATGTCACCGTCGTGATGCCTAGCAACCATTTCAATGTTCTGGAGGTGTTTGCATATATTTTCCTAGGGGAGAGCTCAGTGCAGTCCCTGTATGGGAGAGCTGTCAGTGGATTCTGATGTATGAGGATAAAAGGAGCCCCTGCTGCAGACTCCAATAAGCACCAGTCACGGCCTGAAAGCAGTGACTTGGGCATCACTATACCGTGTTAGAAAATGTGTCAATTATCACATGCACTGCCTAAGGGTATTGCCAGGGTCTAGGTCATAAAACCATCAAGACTGAAAGGGAAGAAAATTGATGAAGAAGTAAGCTGAATTAATTGATAACAAGGAAGCCTATATGTGGAATACTCACTGAAACCATAGGCTCACAAGTTTTTGTATGAGAAGTTTTGCTGTGGATGAGTGCGAGAGTCACACACACACTGTCTGATGAGTTCTCCTGCATAAAACTGTCATTCTAGGCATTTTTTAAAAGTCAGTAGATAGTTGTCAAACTACTCAAGATGTCACTAACATAAAAATACAACCATGCTAATTATTTTGTATCTTTTTTGCTACTATTGTGGTGCCACTGTGTGGCCATGAAGGAGCAGTGATTACTTATGTAGCCCAGGGTTTCATCATGGAAGGCTTCTGCTCCACTTCTCTAAGATTCTGGGTATCTCGCTGATGGAAAAGAAGAATTATCCATTTTAAAAATGTATTCAGAAGGGATTCAGAGATGCTTCAGTGACCTTTCCCATTCCTTCTGTTCACACTGAGTTAGTGGACCAGATTCAAAACATCACATCAGACTGGCTGGTTTCCCTCTAAGAAGAATTATGAAGAAAATTGGCTTTTCACAGACAGTATTAAGATTGCCAAGAAAAGGACAAGCCGGGGGGGGGTTATTTTAGTTAAACAACAGCAATGAATACTTTGTGTCATGATAAACAGGCACTTTGAGCAAGGTGCTCAAGGAGCCCGCCTCTCATAGGGTCATTCCCTCAGACTTTTCAAAAGGAAATGCATGATTGGGGCTTGGGGACAGAGAGCAAGAACTTGCCCACCTCTTAATTGATACTAAAACCTGAGCTTTACCATTTCTTACAATTGTGAGTTTCAAATCAGTGGGGTTATACATTTGTTTCGATTTTAATTTTTATGTACCATGTATTTGTGAGGCAATTCAGAACTTTTTTTTTCAGTTTTAAAAATGTACAGGATTCTGGCTCTCTTTCTAAAAGTAAAATAGATGATATATTTTCATAACGACAGCCTTGGCTGCCATGCTAGTAATGATACATTGTCTTTCCAAGGACAGACTGTTGCCCCTTGATTCTCTTCTTGTGAGCAAAACAAAATTGTGCATTAGTAGTCGTATCAGAGAGAGCTAATTTCATTAATCCTCACTTAATACCTTTCATTTCTTCGTTTTGAAGTACGTTCTGACCGTCGGACACTATTGCAGTGAAGTGTGCAGGATGCTTGCGGCACACGGCTCATATTTATCCCATTTTCCTTATGCAAACTGCTACAGTTTTCTGTATGTGCAAAATTGATCATTGATACAAACTTTCCAACAGAAATTTTGTTTTTAATGGGTATGCTCTGTGCCTAATGCAAGAATAACATGTGTCAGAATCTGGACATCTATTTTTCCACTTATCACTTTCTCAGTTACTTAAATTAAGAAGCATTCAGCGGCACATCTTAACCAATGTGTGTGATGACACAGTCAATCCTGCCTCATCCAAACATGAAAACATTACTTTTAAAACCCTTTAGCATCTACTCTATAATGTACCACAAAACATTAACTGTAATCATCCACATTGGGATTGAATTATTTTCATCCATAACTATTGCCCATCACTACTATTTTCAAAGTGTAGGAAGTTATTAATTGCCTAGGGCTTTGAAATAACCTAAAATTTAAAGATAAACAGAATAAGAAAAAGGCTGTCCTAGAAAGGTATAAGGATACCATTTCATAGTGATTTCTCTTACACTCAGCTTTATAATGATGACAAGAACCTCTTCTGAAAGGGGTTGAACTGTAAAGATGTTTTACAAATGTATGGAAGAAATAAATTTGTCTTGACAGTGCAGAATGTTCAACAGCATCAGAGAATCCCACCTAAAGGAAGGAAAGAAGTCATGTAGTAGGAGGTCATGGTGATTTGGGGACCAGAAACAAAAACAGAATTTCAGGCATAATTTTCTATCAGATTATCTTAAAATAATAGTCAAAATAATTTATAAACACTGAAACTTAGTTGGACCTGCTCTGACAAGGGAGGAGGGGAGTGCATTTAAAATATACTTTGAAACTCACCCAAATAATTAGCTATGTTTCCTGGTAAGAGTTTATCTTCTTTAACCCTATTGAAACAAATTTACCTCCCAAGAATATTACAGGGGAGAACTGGTCAGCTCGTACAGCAAGGTAAATGAAAACATGGTAATGAAAAGCCTACAATCAGACACTTACAACAATGCTTGCTCATTTGTATAGATGTAATCATTCGCAAGAAAGGACTGGCTGGAGAAGTGCATTCTCTGGATAATCAACGACCAACGTGGTGCAGGTGATGATCATGCATGGGAGAACCCTCTTTTTTTTTTTTAAATTTTCTTTACAATTTTTATTTTAAATTGATAGCTTTTTTTGGCTTTTCAAGAAAGGGTTTCTCTGTGTAGCTTTGCACCTTTCCTGGAACTCGCTTTGGAGACCAAGCTGGCCTCAAACTCACAGAGATCTGCCTGCCTCTGCCTCCCGAGTGCTGGGATTAAAGGCGTGCGCCACCGCCCGGTTTGGATAGCTTTTTAAAGGTTAAAGGCTCCTACATTTTGTTGCATTAAAAAAAAAACAAGGAAGAAAGAAAGAATGTGGGAGAACCCTCTTGGCCAAGGCAGAAATACACCTGAACTGGACTTTCAATTGTTTCAAATGATTGAGGAAGTAGGGAATACATCATGGTCTATAAGGTAGAATTAGATCCAGCTTAAGTGAAGGAAACTCAAAGGCGGTTAAATTAGAGCCATTCTTTTTCATTTTCATGTAGGTCTGAGGATATAGATAGATATACACTTAGATATTAGAACCTTTTCCATAAGCAACAGAAATTTCAGGGTTTTGTCATCAATATGTGGGAGTAAAGCACAATTTGAGATAGCATTTGATTTTCAACACTACAGTTACAGTCTAGCCAGAGGGAAGTTTTAAGGCTGTGGAGAATTTTGTGGTGATATATTGTGTCACCCAATAATTTGTGCATCCTGATAAATTTCTCTGGGGTCAGAGAACAGAACAGCCACTAGATAGACATAGAGGCCAGAAAATGGTGGCACACACACCTTTAATCCTAGCATTCTGGAGGCAGAGATCTATCCAGATCTCTGTGAGTTCAAAACCACACTGGACACAGCCAGGCATGGTGACACACGCTTTTAATCCCAGGAAGTGATGGCAAGAAGCAGAAAAGTATATAAGGCGTGAGGACTAGGAACTAGAGCCTGGTTAAGCTTTTAGGCTTTTGAGCAGCAGTTCAGCTGAGATCCATTTGGATGAGGACTCAGAGGCTTCCAGTTTGAGGAAATGAAATCAGCTGAGGAATTAGCAAGGTGAAGTTATCTGTGGCTGGTTCTGTTTCTCTGATCTTTCAACATTCACCCCAATACCTGGCTCCAGGTTTGTTTTTATTAATAAGACCTTCTAACAATTCATGCTACAGAATTTCCCCACTGAAAAACAAACAAACAAACAACAACAAAACAAACAAACAAAAACCACCTAAACTGCTGAGATGGCTATTGGTTGTCAATTTGACTATATCTGGAATGAACTATAATCCAGAAATGGAGGGCACACTTGTGATCTGGACCTTGAGAGAAGAAGACAGCATGCCTTTGATCCAGATCTTGAGGCTGAATGATACACCTTTAATATGGCCATACCTTCTGCTGGAAGACAATGAAAGAAGGAAAGAGGTTCATTCATCAAGCATTTGCCCTCACCTTGTCAGCACATCCATTCCTACACTGGCATTGGAGTCTACTTCTTCAGGATTCCAGCATATACAGAAGACCATCTGGGACACCCAGCCTCGTGGGACTGGGAAACTCTAGATTCTTGGACTTTCCATTCACAGTTAGCCATTGTTGGACTTCAGCCTGTAAATCATTCCAATAAATTCACACACACGAGAGAGAGAGAGAGAGAGAGAGAGAGAGAGAGAGAGAGAGAGAGAGAGAGAGAGAGAGAGAGAACTCTGCCTAATACAGTTGCTGACACAGTAAAACTGAATGCATAATTCAAGAACAAATAATTTTCTTGTCTTTCTATGTATTCTTTGAGATGGGTAGACTAGTTTCTCTGCAAATATGTGGCCAATGTGAAACATATTTCTTATATTTGCCTGCTTCTGAGAAATGAATACATTGATCTTTAAGTTTATGGGAAGAGTAGAGTTAAGAAGAACACAAGCGCAATGTTTTCATCCTGGCTTTGAAAATGACACACCATAGTTACATTCAAAAGGGATGGAAGTTGGTTATTCAGTGCCATAGCATGAACTTAATATTATAGAAAAAATAGTTAATATTTAGAACAATTGATTCCACTTCACGACATGTGACAGAAAAGTATTCAACTCTATGATACATTTTACAATTGAGTCGTATAACTTATAAGAGAGACTGAGAAATGCAGATTTTATATATCAGACTGCTCGTTGTGAAGCTAAAGAAAATAAAATCTATAGTATAGAGTAAGATCCTCATTAACATTACATAGTCATGTCATGGAAAATATGCTAACCCAAGAATATTATACTTTTCATATGAAAGATAATGTATATAAAGAAAATGTCCTTAGTGATGTCAAAGTGGAAATTTAGGGACAATACAAGATTATGCTTGGGAACACTTGGAAATGTACAGATCAATCACTTCACATGAATTGTGTTGTTAACTTAAATTGCTTTTGTAACTAAAAGCATTACCCTTTGGAACAATTTTAATTATTTATTAATGAATTTACTATATTTCAATTCCTTTCTCCATCCTCGTTAGCAAGTTACTGTGAAAATTCACCAACTTTCCTAATCTCTGATCCATTTCTACAGAAATAATGACTAGTAGATTTTGGTCAATTCTCAAAATAATTCAGTTAACTAATATTTATGGTGTACTTATAAGCATAAAACACAATTTAGGTATTCAAAATACAATAGAGAGAAACAAGAGAGTGTATTCCTGTGGAGTTTTGAGTATAGTACTGAAGAGATTTACAAAATGATATAATATAGAACATATCATTAAAGAAAATTAGGAATGTCTGAGAAAAATGAGAACATATAATGATGGAAGTGAGTTAAATATTTAATAGGTAAAGTAAGGAAAGACTTTAAAGGAAAGATTTAAGTAGAGGACAGAGCAGCCACAGTCTGTGTTGATGTCTGTGGTTCCTGTTACCACTGAAGGCTGTGAGGATGCCCAGGGTCTGGGCCACTACTTGTAGCCACAAGGGCCATACCACCACAAGACCCATCCCGATTTTATTGGCCTGGGATGCCACCTGGGGACATGGAGACTTTTGTTCTTGAACTGTCACAAAGGGCCATGTCTGGGTCCATGGCCCTACTGCAGCCAGGGTCTGTATTGATATCCATGGTGCCTCTTGTCATTGAGGGTTGTGAGGATGCCTGGGGTCTGGCATCTGAGGTCATGGTTGTGTCTGAGGGCTACCCTGCAGCTGGGATGATACTGATCTGAAAGTCCTATGCTGCCACCCATGGCCATAGTGACATCCGGACCCAGGCTGCCTGTGAAGACTATGTCCGTGTCCATGATCCTACTGAAGCTGGAGTCCGTGCTGATTTTCATAGTCTATGTCATCACCAAAGGGACAAGGATGCCCAAGCTCTGGGCTGCCACCTGTGCCAAGGTGTCTACTGGGGCCATGATTCTGGAGGCAATGTCTGGGTCCATGGTCCCACCACAGCCAGGGTCTGTATCAGTGTCAGGATTTCCACAACTCAGGGCAACAGCAGAATATTCAAGAGGAATTTTGGTGTACCAAAGGCCTTGAGCCTGATGAATAACAGACTACACAATGAACATTTGCAGTTAAAGCTCTTTGGACAAAAGAGTTATACTCTATGATACACAGTAGCCCCCAATGCCACTAAGATAAATGAAGAGGTGATGGAGACATGGGAAAGATGGAGAAATAAAGTCTTTTTTTGTTGGTGGTGTTTTTCTTTTAAATGTTATTTTTATTATTTCTTTTTTTAATCTTTCAGGGGCACTACAAGGGTAAGGGGCAGATATAGATGAGTGGGATTGGGGTGTATGATGTAAAATTCCCAAAGAATAAAAAGTGTTAATTAAAACAAAGAATTGAGTACAAAAGTGTATGGTAAAAAGATGTGGAAGGAGATGTTTTAGGCACAAGTGGGAAGCAGATTATGAGACTCCTCTATATCTCATGAAGGAGACTGCGAATGGACTCTAGTGATGCAGGGCGCTGTAAGAAGGCATCAGGTATAGAAGTGACATATTTTCCTTTATGGAAACAGCTTTTCTGGATAACTTTAATAAAAGTTCCTGTTAGGAGGATGATGTAGGAGTCTAGATGGTCATGTTGGCCATCATCTACACTCATTCCATGGTGGATTTGATACAGTACATAAAGTAATGAAACTGAGATGATCAAGGACTTGAAGAAACTGGAAGGTTGTATGTGGAATGTTCTGGCATGGGAAACTACCACGAGATCAGGAAATGAAAGACTTCAGTTTGAGACACAACAAGTCTGAGATACATGATACTGTCTATTTAAACTCAAACAAGTAGCTGTCTTACATTCTCATCTGTAATTTGGGACTGCCATGCACTCAGCCTGATGGAGTCATTATAAGACTAAATAAGTCAAAACATATGAAGACTTTAAAAGTGTGCCTGGAGCACAGTAGTGGCTCCAGAGGGGGAAAGACAGACAATGCAAATGAGTAAGGGGCACCCAGAGGAGGCAGGTGTTATCCCGGACATAGGTTTGTGGGGAGGAGGGTTCAGAATGGAGGTAGAAATGTGGGAGCTTTGCTTTAGAGATGGTATGTAAATTTGAGGAAGCCAACCTGCATCTTAGTTCCACCTGGATTTCTATAACATATTTACATGCCTCGTATGACTTTGAAAACTTACTCCTCACTAGGAGACTAGTACCTATTTTGAGATACTAGAAACCCAAAGCCAAGATATCAGATCCAATGTCTAGGAAGAAGTCCTCTTCTTCATTTCAAAGAGCTCTCATAGTCTTTCTCCTACGGAAAAGAAGGGAGGAGTGAGCCCCTGAGTCACCATTTCTCAAAAGGACCACTAACCCCATCATGAAGGTTTTAGCCACACAACCTAACCCACCTCTAAAGACAACTTTCTAGTTTGATTCCAATGAGGGTGAGAGCTTCAGCATGCAAGTTTTGTGGGTTCACAAATATACTCCATAAAACCTGGTCAGCAGATATAAGTAAATAGTGGTACACATGGAACTGCAGTGTTTATAAGTAAGGAATATAAAGATTATTCAGTAATGGCAACAGGAAAGAGCAACTATTGAGCAAACAGATTTCAGAAAACACCTTGCTGATCTGTCTCCAGCTCAAATTAGAGGTATCCAGACTGAATAGATTGAAGTAGTTCTAAGGACACTTCTGTGGCAAAATGGGATTTCTCACTATTTTAATCATTTCTTCTGGAGAATTTTTTGAAAATATGCTTTATAGTTATGGGACTTATCTTTGCCAGGGCTCAGCATCATGGCATGTGTTATGCTTAGTGTTCCAACACACCTGAATTCTGTAGCATACAGATACGTAAAAGAACACCAGGGGTACCACTCCCCACATCTGTGCCTAGTCCCTCACTGTGTTGAATGATAGGCATTATACTGCATTTTATCTTATTATTGGAACTTACTCTCATCAGCGGAGAAGTAAGAGGGAAGAAATAACTTTTAAAGCAGATGACAGAAAATAAAAAATTTCTTAATAAAAAGTAGATGACAGAAAGATACATAGATGATAGACAAATGATAAATAAATAGATAGACAGAAAGACAGACAGATGATAGTTAAAAGATAAGTAAGTATAAATATGTGAGAAATTATCAATAGAGGGTAGAGAGATGAAAAACGGTTGATAGGCAAAATATAATTTATAAAAGATATATAGACTAACAAGTAGATTATAGATATTTAGTTCTTGTTCACTACCATGTCTTATAATATTTATGCAACTTGAAAGTCCTTGAAAATATAGTTGATGAGAAAAAGGAAAAACATTGTTTTTCAAATAAAAACTGTTTTTGACTTCTGTTTGAAGTGAAGTGCATGGGTTAAGTCATAGTCCATCAAATCCATTTTTCTCAATATCTGTCATTGTGTTTAAAATGTGACAGCCATGAAGTCCACACAAAGTTCCATTTTCCTGTCAAAACATGTAGGTCTGATTGTGTACCTTGGAGGGTTCTAATTCCAAAGTAGGACAAACTGGAATCAAGGAGTAACTGAGGCATTATTGAAAAATGTCACTTTCCTCCAGGAGGGCAAGAATTCAATTTAAATTATGAGACAAGGTAACATAAGAAGGAAAACTGCAGTCTGCAGTAGCTGAGCTCCTATGTAAGCCACCACACCTGCATGCACATGTGTGTGCACCCACCCAGACATGTAGAAAAGCACACTCATATAGTATGCTTTTCAAAGGTAAGCTAGGACAGCACAGGACATGGTCAGGTGTGGTACAATGAGAACAATAACATTAGACATCCAATGCAATATTGCTATATATGTATTATAAGAGCTGATATGTAAGTTATAGGTGATGTTATAGACTAAGAGGTCTTTTTCCTTCAGTGAACAAAAAGCACAGGCTTAACAGAGTGGTCCAACATCATGAACTAAGATGAGAGAAAATTCAGAAAACTGAAACCAGCTGGCTTTCAGTGCACAGAGAGCACCTCTGAGTCCTCCAGTGTTTGTACACACACACACACACATATGCATGCGTGCGTGCACCATAGTTCTGCTTCCTGTCAAAGGCTCTCATTAGTGGATAAAGGCTCAGGCACACGTTTCGTGTAATTGCTTGTAAATATGGTAACTATTTTCTTCCACTAAAGTTACAAAAATTCTTTGAATTTTATACCAGGGACTAAATTTGTAATGGAAAATGATGTTTGATGGTGTTTAAATGCGTAGTATGTCACTTTATAAAGCATAGGTCTCTTTTAAGGTATTTTTTTAACTTCTTGACATGTGTCACAATTTGGAATTCTGCTCTCATGGGATGAACGCCAGATTACACGGTGTAGTATTTTTATCCTCTGTACTTTTGCTGTAGAAGCATACAACATCAAAGGAGAGGCAGATCACTCACATCAGCAGAAAACGGAATAGGACTATAATATGCTGGCTTTGATCTTGCCTTCTAGTAATTATCTTGGCTACATGCATGCATTGAGAGCAAGATTTGAATTAATAAGGCCAAGAAATCCTAGAAAATGTAAGAGGTATCCCTGAACATAAACCAGCTATCTTCAATGTGATAGATTGCAATTGAGGTCTAGGAAGTTTGAGCTGTTAATTTGAAGCAGTTATCCTGAAATGCTATTCTCTCTTTAAATTGTCACTGTTGTATTTAGGACTGTGATCTTCCCAATTAAGACATTATCACTTTAATGTCCAGCTCACCTCTAGGACAGAGCATTTAGCTGACACTCATCTGATTCTTTTTTTCATTTTTTAAAATAATAGGTCTTTCGTTAAATATCAATGTAATTATGAAAAGCTGTCAGCATCTCAACTCTGTCCACTCTTATTAAACACTAGTGAAATAGCTCCTTAAGAAAGACAGAGATTTTCATGTGGAAAATGATTCAAATCACCCACATTTCACAGCCATTTCCAATGAGGATGAGGGTATTATACTGAGCCACTTTTTTCCTGTCACTTTTTTCACTAGTGTTTATTGCTACTTTGAGTTGAGATGATTCCAGTTTTTCCCTGTGTAAGTGAGTTTACCATGGCTAGTGGATATAGTAACGTAGTACTTTATCAGAAATGTCAGAAACTAATATGCTCTGGAAATTAAATTTTCCGTAACCGAATGTTCCTTCAAAATAGAAACACTTAATTCATTTTATAACTTTAGTCACCACACATGAATGAAATCCTGATTTGACATGAACTATTAAGCACTTTGATTTTTAAAATGTCTCACAAGATGTTGCATGTTGTCTCAGTTGACCATTACTTCAACTGCAGTAATATAAGGATTGTTATTATCAACTTCTTTGGTGTGTACATTTATGTGCATGCAGTTGTGTGTGATTGTTTGTGTGTGTGCAGGTGCATGTTATTGTGGAGAACAAGGTCAGCCTTGGGGTGGGAGCTATTCCTCTGTGGCTTGAGACACTTTCTCATTGGGATTTGGGCTTTGACACACAAGGGAGACTGGTTAGCTGGTGAAGGCCAAGAGTCTGAAGATCAAACTTCGTTCCTCATGTTTGCCAGGAAGCATTTTATGGGCAGCTCTAATTCTGTTTCCCTGCAATCATCAATCGCCAAATTTTTTAATTGACATATACCTAAAATGTGTTAGAACAAATGTGTTGTACAGCATTTTCTTCCAAATGAAAGTCAAATGAATATAAATTAAATGAGCAAATTTAAGAAAGGGGGAGGTCAATCTGGGAAGATAACTTAGTTCCTGAAGTGCTTCTGTGCAAGCATGAGGACCTGACCCTAATCCCCAGAACCCATGGGATTAAAGCAGACATGACCACATCATGTGCTAGCCAATAATAGAGAGGCAAAGCCAGACAGAATCCTGTGGCATGATGACAAGCCAGCTCATTCTACTTGGTGAGCCCCAAGACAGTGAAAGACCCAGTCTAAAAAAATAAAACAGATGGTTCCTAATGATTGGTGTCTGAATTTTCTTCTGGCCTCCACATTCATGCCCCCACACATGCACATATGCTTGCAAGCAGGCACAAGCACACATACATATAGACAAGACCAAGTTAAACAAAGAACAAACAAACAAATAGAGAACCAAGTGAATATTCCCTTCCACATTATAGCAAAAGAGATTTTTAAATCTTACCACCCCCCAACACACACACATAAACTATAAACCATTTGTAAATCAAACTTAGAAAATAAGAAATTTTTGAAAAGAAATGTTTTTCTTCCCAGGTTATAAAGAGCTCCTTGTTCTCATCTTATGGTCCAAACTCATTTTGTTATATATGAAAGACAAGGAACACATTCCCTTTCAAGAGCAGAGAACCCTAGTGTTGGTTGGTTGGTTGGTTGGTTGGTATTTTAAGTGTTGTGGTCTGTCTTGGGTGGAACAAGCAGTAAGCATCTACTCCATGAACATGATGTTCCCTTTCATCTACTGCATAGTTGAGAGAGTGAAGACAGAGTGATTTTTCCTGATGTTTATATACCTTCTGCAGGATCATTGCAAAGATAGAACTTTCCAGAGCTGTGATACAGCATGATAGAAGAGTTTTTCTCTAGGATCAAGTTTCCCACATCCTTGCTTGTTCCAGAAAATAGCACCACCTTGCCTCCTTGTCTCTGGTGAGTAGGAAAGAAGCAAAGCAAGAACGAGAGCCGACCAGAAAGTGAAGCTTTGTTTATTTCTCACCTCCTGAAGTGAGGGCAAGCAGGAAAGCACCCATTCTTGTAAGTATGTGCTGGATTCTCAGAAGTCTTGTGTTTCACTGTGGTTAAAATGAGAAAGGCTAGAATTCTGCAGCCAGGCATTGTGCTTCCTGAAACTATTCACCCTGTGTTCAGTGACAGAGAAGGATCTGAAAGAGGAAATGAATTGTGTGTCTGTAGAGATGAGATACATAATAAGTTATTAATTCAGAGGATAAAATATTTGAGCAGGTGTACACATCATGATCAGAAATCTTATTTCCAATGGCAAGTGTATATCATAAGTGGTATCTATATGGACAAGGGAATCAGTCTCATTGTTCACAGAGAGCCTCTTGCCACAGGAGTCATGTGGTCTCTGTAGCTTACAGTCCTGCCAACCAAAATTCTAAAGCTATTTTTTTCTCTACTTCATTGCCAAATTCTTTGCTGTCTTAAGTGTTTGGGGAAAAGGTCACTGGAGTTAAAGCAGTGGCTAGGAGAACATCCCATGTAAGCAAAGCCTGTTGCCAGTGGCTGTTACACATTCATTTTTACAACTGAACAAAATCCAACAGGGACAGCCTTGGATTTCGAATCCTATAAACCAGGTCCCTTCAGGGGGGCTCTGGATATTAAAGTAGGGGTGACTTAGGGGGCATTATATGTCGGTCTCTATCAACCAGGAAAGTGCAACCAACCACTGATATCTGGGAAGTCGTTCAGTGTGGCATGTATGCTCGCCATTGCCAAACAATATTTAAGCACGCAATTTCTACCCCAGTGCATTGAATGACTGTGGTCCACTCTTTGAACAGAGAGAAATCTAAGATATCCAGAGTGGTTTAAGAACACCAAAAGCTTCCTTCTCTGGCTTGTACTTGAAATATCAAATATATTTTAAAATGTCTAACATTATTTTATTCCAGCAATGTACAGATTTCTGTGTCAGCACCAGAAATAAAAGTAAATTTTTCTAGTAATACAACATTATAGCACAGAAACCCCTAAGCAAACAATCGTTCCTTCACGATCTCTAAGCCCATCAATTGTGTTTTATTATTTCTCTGAACTATGGCATTGAAAACATTTTACTGTTAGGCTGTTTGTAGCTCTTGCATATTTCCTCTGTATGTCTGAGACAAAGAGGCGGTTCTGCAAAAGACAGGCTGTAATTTCCATATTTCTACAAATCTCTTTAATTTCCTAAATAAACAACAGAAATTTCTTTCTGAGGTCTCTGTAACCTGATGACTCAGCCAGTTATTCAAATGTGTAGCTATATTGTGGAGAAGTGGGATCAGAGGGTCATGATGAAGAGAACAGACAGTTCTATAGAATAGAGGGGTCTTGGCATACTATATGGGCTTCCCACTCTCTGCTCTATGTTATAAACGGAGAGAGACACATAAACTTTACTGGAAGCTGATATTTGCTCCTCTATTTGTACCCAGTCATTTAAAACACAGACACTAGGGACACTCTATTTTGGGATAACTAAGGAGGCTGATGTGGCAGTGTTTTCTTCAGTGGCCAGCCACATGGCACAATTTCCTAGATATAATTATTACCTTGATCTAAAGCTTCCAATGAAATGTCCCATGTTCTCTTTTCCCACATCAGCTGAAATGATCTATATTTTATTTTTTTGTAGATACATCAACAATGGAGTAACTAAAGGGATCAAGGAAGAAATTTTAAAAGGTTATAAATTTTAATATCTTGAATCTTAATCTAAAATCTTATTAGAAAATACTAAGATTAAAAACTACTTCTCCAACCTCAATTTGTCCTAAAAGTATATGATGGTGAAGATAAAAAGAAGTAAGGTAAAAGATACGATTGCAGTATTAGAACTCATGTGTGTGACCTCATAAAAGCCCAGAACTGCATTTGTGATGAGAAGTGTATGTGTATGAGGGATACACATATTGCCATAGTGTGTGAAAGACCCAAGCAAAAGCAGTGAATAATGATGATGATGATGATGATGTTGATGATGATGGTGATGATGATGATGATGATGATGATGATGATAATAATAATAATAATAATAATAATAATAATAATAAAGAAAATAGGTAAGAGAAGTTACACCATTTTGGAACACTTAGAACAAATTAATGAATACTATACATACCATACACTGGAACTATTTTAGAAATTTTCCGCTACCTAATTTAAGTAGAAGTCTTTATGAATGCACTCACTTTCTTTTTAGGGATCATGAAAGAATAATTTAAAAGTATCAAAATTATGTATTTAACTCATAGCTTGGAGTTGGTGCACCTTTGATGTTACTGTGTTTAGGAAATGTGAAATAAGTGGATACTTGACAGGACAAAGGCTTCAGCTGTGCATTTTCTGTAGCTGAAATGCTGTTTCTCAAACACCTTCAAGAGAAAGCTGCCTTTACCTGTGATGATGGTGAACCAACACTGTACCCATCTACTCCAACTGTATTGTTTAATTTCAACTCCATCCTTATGCTTTTCCCACACATTGAAGTTGCTTAATGACTGCTCCTCCAAGAGAATCTCTTTATCTAAAGAAGGAAGAGCATTCTCTTTAGAAAGCCTTCAACTGCTCTGAGAGTCAGGGTAAGTTATGGTGGTGTGCTTTCTTCTAACTCAAAGCAAACATAGTGTCTTTCCCCAGGGCACTAATTCTTTAGCTAACTTCTGAATTAGAAAACATGAAAGCAGTGTATACCTTAATGCATCCAATATTTTTGAAGATAGAATTTTCTTATGCAGGAGAAATATGTGATGATTTCTGAATTATCTTGATTTCCTTAAAGGAGACTTAGCAGAATTTTTATAAAACAAGTTTCGAGATCTCTCTCCCCCTCCCCCTCCTCCTCCCCCCCCCCGGAGTGTGTGTGTGTGTGTGTGTGTGTGTGTGTGTGTGTGTGTGTGTGCATGTGTTTAATGGGAAAGCATACAAGGAAGGGAGAAGCATGGTGAGCCATATCTAAGGAAGATGTAAGTTTGAGAAGGAGAGAAGACTTGGCTTTCTGTAGGCAGTGGACCAACTTATCTTGTATCCTTGTCAGAGGGATGAGTGATAAGGAGAGACAAGCAATTTCAAGTCAATGACCCAAGGCCTCTATTTTCTCATTGTGATCATATTGAGCAATGGGGCAAAGAATTAAGGACAGTGAAAACTTCATATAGAAAAATAAAAAACATGGGTTTGTATAAAAGTAGTAGAATTCAAGATTATTGTAAATTTTTTTCTATCAGGTCACTCTGTACCACAGATATTCAAAATGAAAAGATGAGTTGCTTCTGATCTAATATTGGGATTCACAGGGAAGGAGAAACAGTGATTGAGATACAATAGAGTAAGGGTTTATGTGTGTCCAGGTCCAATGATCAGTTTGAAAAGATATTTTCAAAAATATGAACATTTATTGAGATTTTGTAAACAATTATGACATCTACTTTGATACATTTTAACACCCTTTGTAAAGAACAAAATATAGGCAACTTTCAAATACTGAGATGCTAAGTGCTATCACCTAAGCTTGGTGGAGATTTAAGAGCAAGAGATTCCTGTTGTAGAATATTATTTTAAGGTGTGTTACTTTTGTTTGTGTTGCATTTGTTTAACTCTGTGAAGCTGTGTCTAAAACACTCAATGTTCTAAAAAAGAACTGAGTGGCCAGTAGCAAGGCAGGAGATAAAATAGGTGGGTCTAGTAGGCAGAGAGAAGATATAGAAGGAGAAATCTGGGAGGAGAGGAGATCGACCAAAAAAAGGAGCCAGAGAAGGAGGAGAACTCCAAGGTCAGCCACCCAGCTACACAGCAAGCCACAGAGTAGGAAAGAAGAGGTATACAGAAATAGAGAAAGGTAAAAGCCCAGAGGCAAAGGTAGACGGGATAATTAAGTTAAGAAAAGCTGACAAGAAACAAACCAAGCTGAGGCCGAGCACTTATAATTAAGAATAAACCTCTGTGAGTGATTTATTTAGGAGCTGGGTGGTGGGCCCCCCAAAAGATTAAAAAACAACACAGATTTCTAAGTGGGATATATGAGTGAAGAAAGCTCTAGCTCTGGGTAGAAGCAATCAATAATGAGTATATAATGTGTATAATGAGAGTATGAAGTAATTAAAGTGAAGTGGTGTTAGATGAGCTAGGGAACTAGAGTTCAAATATTTTGATGATACCTTTAGGGACAACCAAGAACAAAACCACATAAAGAAAAGGATGAAATGAGTGTTTATCCATACATCTTTTCATGCATGAATAGTACATGTTGCTGAGCTTAGACTTTTTCAGGGGAGATGATGAATAATGAGTCATGAATATGGATAAATGGATGGACAAACCAAGCATGGGGTATTAGAAAGAAGAACAAAACTCTTAACAATGGAGCAGTTACCAGGAAAACAGAGGATTGCATCAGCAGGGAAGCATTGAGATACTGATGTCAGGCAAGCCCCTCACATGGTATGTGATGTCACACTGGCAGCTAAGAAGTGAGCCAAGACCAGGAAGATGGCTCAACGGGTAAAGATGCTTTGACCAAGCCTGCTGATCTGAATTTGATCCTTAGAACCCACATGGTAGAAGAGAAGCAACTCTTGGAAGTTGTCTTCTGACCTGCACGCAGACATTATGGTGTGCACAGATAGACGAACACACACACATGCGAACACACACACAAAGTGTGTAAAATTTAAGTGGGGGGTGAGTTAATATTTTCTATTTGACTTTAAAGTCTATGGTAAATAACTAGCTATGGAGAAAAACAGATCTGTACAAAACTATACAATGTTGTAGAATAATCTTTGAGAATGTCCAGGAAAGTGAAATGAACAAACAATAAGTAAATACGGGAAGAAGAAACATGATGAGAAGTAACTGGAGCATCCATGTGGTTACTTGAATAGGAATGGCCTCCATAGACGCATGTGTGTAAATGCTTGGCCCATAGGGAGTGACACTATTAGGAGGTGTGGCATTGTTGGAGTAGATGTGGCCTTGTTGGAGGAAGTGTGTCACTGTGGAGACAGGCTTTGAGATCTTATATGCTCAAGCTAGGCTTAGAGGGGCAGCCTCCTTATGCTGTCTGTAGATCCAGATGTAGAACTCTTAACTCTTTCTCCAATACCATGTCTACCTGAACTCTGAAATGGTAAGCCAGACACAATTAAATGTTTTGCTTTATAGAAGTTCTGTTGGTCATGGTGTCTCTTCACAGCAGTAAAAACCCTAACGAAGACAATCCACAAGCTTTGATAAAGAACCATGCACAGGGACATAGGCCTGATGCAATTAACTGTAATTAGAATATAATAATTGGTGTTATTCAGCAACAAGGAAAGGGAACTTTGTCAGTCAATGTTCATTTTGCAAAGAATGATTCTCATAGCATACAGATATACCCACGACCCTGGAGAGACTTTCTCAAAACAGACAGCAAGCTCTGGCATCAATTTCACAAGGTTGAGAAAACAAATTAAACTCAACTGTGTCTATTGTGAAACCACACTGAATTCCATTATCAATTAGGAAAGACGTCTAACTAGCACAGCTAGATAACAGTTCTAATGTACTCATGTTTCCCTGCTTTTCTGGCTACAGAGAAAGCAGAAGAGTATTTAAGTTTGCTGGGGAAAGCAAAGAAGTTGAACAGATCTTTTCTGAGATCCTGATTGACTTTGGCTTCCCTCCATTCATTCTCTGTTATTACTCAGAAAGAGAAGGAGACAGAAGGGCATTTAGCATTAAGGGAAATAAAGTCTTTCCTTTCTTTTCATACTTTATATCAGAAATTCTAAAATAAAATCAGGAAAAATTATGAAACAAACCTGCTCCTAAAGCCATTAGATAATGAAAGATATGTGTTTGAACCATGAAAACCTACAATATTTAGAGACGGCATTTAAAAAAAAAAAGGTATTGTGGTCAATATCATTATTTATTACTCACCAGTTGACCTGGGCCCTCTGCATCCTTGAGAATATCAAAAGAGTCAGGCACAGTGCAAACAGTTTGCACTCTGGCAAAGCAGCATGGCAACAGTTTAGATTCAAGCACAGCAGCTCCAAGGGCTGAGAAGATTCAGGGAAATTACAAATGCATCACATCTTGATTGATTTCTTAAACGGCACAGCTTTGATGGACTTGGATTTTATAATTGGTTGTTGTGGCAACTGCCTATTTGCATGAGCCTGGTTTTAAGTGTAGGAGAGTTGAAAGTACTCTTGTCATATAGCTTGCAAATCACATTTCTACATCATTACAAAGCACATATGCACCTGCCCCCCTCTAACACAGGCCAGCCTTTACATTAGACTGTAATACATTATATTTAATGGTATTGTAGAGTTATTTGTTTTGAGTTGTGACAGTCCCTTCTGAAGGGAAGAAGGATGTTTACTGGACTCATTAAGTTCTTGAAACATCCAAAAATTGGGCCGCTTAGAGAGGTACAACTTTCAGGAGGCTGTACCCAGATTGTATAAGGAGTAAGCAATTGGAGACTATGGTGGAGCTGCCTTCCAGCATGTTCCTATAAGTAACCCACAACCTTTGTTCTTATTATCAACCACAATATAGGTGTCCACTCACCCACACAGATTTGGGTGAAGTAATCTATTTGGTGTGACATAGGTGCCTCATCTGGGATGCTAAGATGTTTGTTAACGTTTCGTGAGAAAAAATAAAAACCGTAAATATGTAAAAAAAAAAATGCCTGTTAGTAGCTGATTTTTAAAAACTTATCTAAATTAGTTTTATATAGTAACTATACCAATGGCACATAATTTTGCCTTGTGAGTTCAGAATGATAACTATGTCAATACTATTTTATAATGATAAAGTTTTAAGTGTTAAATTTCCTTCCAAGTAAACCTAGTATTTAGGTGAGCTTTAGCATGCTGTTTGCTGCTAAATCAGACATTTAATCTAATTGTTTCTTAATATGTATAGTTAAATAGACATTTATTAAAAGTTTCAACTGTTACATTAGTGGGATCCACTTAATTGTTTAATTTCTTTTGCTGATACACATTTAATTCTCCACCAGGACTAAAATTTTCAGCTTAGATAGTCCAACATTTCAGGGAAGTATGCTTCCATATTTAACATCATCGACATTAAAAGAACTTCCTGTTTTAGTCAGAATCTCTCTCTCTCTCTCTCTCTCTCTCTCTCTCTCTCTCTCTCTCTGTGTGTGTGTGTGGGGGGGGCAAGAGTCTGACAGTGTGCATGTGAGTATGGTGGTTATACTTGGCCATTTTTTCACAGGAAGCTCTAAGTTGACATTGGTCGTCTTTCTCTATTCCACCGTATCTTACAAGACAGGGTCTCTCATTGGCCCTGGAGCTCAGCAATCACTGCTGGCAAGCAGGCATCTAGGTTGACCTGGTCTCCATTCTACAGCACCAGGGCTAATGATGCATGTAGCCAGACTTACTCTTCTGTGGATTCCGGGGCCATACCCATCTCCTTCTGCTTGTACCCCAAGCATTTTGCCCATTGAGCCACAAATGCAGACCTTTACTTGGTATCTCTGCAAACTGACCAAATCTGTGTCTTGACACTTGTTTCATTATGGACATTAAGTTCAATAAGACTATAGGCAAATGAAACCTATGTTTTCCTTTCCTTCAAGCTCTGAAAGTAATTTTACTGGCTTTCTCTCATTAAATTTTGAGATGGAATTTTGTAGATTTGAGATGTTTCGTATTGAAGAGGCTTAAATTATATTTATATGACCAATGACTGATTATTTTACCTAAATGTATGAAATTATTTAAAACGTTGCAATGAGATGGATCATATAAAGAAGAAAAGCCAGTGGAAATACAACTTGTGTGTCTGAAACCAACTAGATATACCACATATTTCTAAAAATACAGATCTATAAACCACTGGACTTGGCATAATATTCTTTCCTGCAAATATAGACCTAATAAAGATGAACTTTAAAGTGTCTCCTATCCCCTTTGTTTATGTAAACTATACTCAATAATCTTACTTCCTCATGTATAATAAAAAGCTCATTGAAATTCAGATTGAAACAATTAATATAAATGAATACATTAATCCATAGTTCTACATCTTTTTAAGGAACATCTCTAAATACCACATGATAGATTTCTAAAACGATTCAATATTCTCAGTATTTATTAATTAGTATGAAAGGTTTTTAGAAATACAATGTTAGAAACCATTAGTAAACTCTATTTATTAAAGCAATAAAATGTGTTAGGCAGACTTGCTATAATAAACTATTCAAATTTACTGGCAGAATGGTCAGGCGGTAACTACAGGCAGCCATAAAACTGGATGGTGGCATAAAGGAGAAGGCCCTGTGCACCCAGGTGGGTTGTGGGGATAGGAGAAAAGCAGAAAGAGCAAGGTTTGGGGGATGGTAACTGTTCATTCCTCCCTACTCTTCCTCCGTTCTATTTGCTGACCCCACAGTCACCATTCAGAAACTGTAGTCAAGAGTAGATTGTTTATCTGGCCTGTTTCCTCAAAATTATTTTACATCCATATAGGTATGTTTCAACTGTGACTTTCTAATTTCCAAAGTAAAAAACAAGTATTGGGGAATTATCAGTAACAAAAAAATTAATATTTTTCAAAAGGGGCAAGTATGTGATAAGTCACCATAGAATTTCAAACATTCAGTTTAATGCACTGTAGCCATCCTGTCTAGGCAGTGAACAAAAACTAACTGCTGTTGATTGATTACCTTTTATCATACACAAGTTAAATAAATTTTCTGAATGAAAATTTTCTAATCTATAAAATGAGTTTAATAATATATTATAGCATTATTTTTAAAGATAGATTATGTTTAAAACACTAAATTCATTTGTTAAATCTGTACTTGCTCTGTGCAAAGAACTCAGAAGACCATTTACTGTTACTACTATAAACCTTTTCTCTAAATACTCAAGCTTGATGATAAGGATATTTATTCAAAATATGTATTCACATTTATATAATTTTTATGGTGCAGTGATTTCAATTTGCCTCTATCCCTCTATATTTTTATCTGTATAATTTGTAGCTGGGATTCATGGTGTTGGGTTCCAGGCTAGTGTTAATTTTATGCTACTTTGACTCTATATTTAAGTGCAGTCCAATCTAAGATTTTCAGTCATTGATGGAAATCACACTACTTTTATTTATGGTTTTGAACACAGTCTCCAAATACACCAATTTGAAGTAATCAAGACCTCATTTAATGAACTGGCTTCATACTAAATAAATACAAATTCTCAGAAGGTGTGGGTTTTTTTAGAGACACAAGTAAAATGTATGCTTTTTTTTCTGCAATCAATCCCTTTTTATTGACCCTTATCCTAACCCTTTAGTCTTCTAGTTTTGTCTCCTCCAAGTACCTCTATGACCCCCCCACCCTAACACATATCCACTCTGTGGTGTGATTGGCAATTTCCATCCAAATACCAATCAAGGCATGTTTAGATGAATTGTCTTCTAGGGGAGTAGAATCCTGGCATCTGTCTACCTATATGTTCTTTCATAAATTCCAGTAGCCTCTACCATCAAACACGAAAAAGGAAATAAAGTATTTCTAATCCCCTACAGATAAAATGATTGCAGTTGTTTCTTAGGACTCTTGAGTGGAGCTGACCCAGGCCGACTCTCACTGCCTTTACGGTCACTGAACAATCTCTAGTTCTAACTGGTGTCTTGTCTTGGATGTAGGATCTTCTGCCCTGTGTCTTTTTCTATATTTATGAGTCAATTAATTGGCTATGTTTTATTTTGGTAATACCCTTTGAAAATGTGTAAGGACACAGATGTCTTTGGCCTGCTCTGGTTAAAGTTAAACATCATCTTTCTAATTTCCACTTCCAAAGAAGATATGTGACAAATGACATGGTAATTTTCCTATTTCTTCATGTTCATAAAACATTGATAATATGATTTTTACCTTCCCTTTGTTCTCAATTAAATGAAATGCTCCAATACAATTAACGTGCTCTTGCGATTTAGGTTGCCTTTAGAGGTTTCTCTTGTCTCTGATTAACAGCATTTCCCATCCATTCTCAGACCCCCCGACTGCTATTCAGAATGTTCCATTATGCCTGCCAGCTATAAATACAATTGTGAACCAATATCATTTTAATTGTTTCACTAATAACTTGTTTTAAATGATTCAACAGTCATCAGGAAAGATAAGTGCTCTTGTGCCCTGCAGGCTTATGGGCATGATGGTATGAGGCCATGTGGAGAGCTGTATCAGAATAATGAAACCTTATGCAGAAGATAATGACAAAGCACTCACATTGCCGTAAAGATAAATGAAAACAGTAGATCTTCTTTGCTCAGTAATATAACATCCATTTCTCGCTCCCATTTCAATCATTAGACCTTCCAAACAGATTAATGCCCAAATACACATAAGCAACATGTCCCATCGTAACAGCCATATGCTCCCATTTTTCCAGACAGACTGTGAATGATGGAGTTAACGAGCTTTACAAATGCTCTTGTTAATTAACAAAAATTGTTACTTTCTCATTTGAGGGGGGTTTATAAATTAGACTTAATTACACCAGATAATTGCAACTGCCAGGCACTGAGCAACTCCTTCTCATTCTGGTCTTTCAGTGGCAAATCAACAATTGCAACCCTTGCCTATTTGTGTGGATGAATTCAGTAAGCAAACAGCCCTTTTATGTTAATGGTTTACTGGCATTCATGGGTCTGGCAGGAGAAATGTGCTGGGGGAGGGTTTGCTAATGGCAGCACATAATCACATTAATTAAAATATAACTGCCATTTAAAGATTTGTAGTGTGGAATTAGAGCATGTTGGGAACTGAGAAAATCAGGCTAGAGAGCATATTAGCGCCATCAGTCCGTGTTCCCCACACAGCAGTCAGCAACCTTGTGTGTCATAAATGTAATTCATGAAGGTTATTTGGTTGGGAATATATGTTTTTAGTTCACTTATTAGAATGTAAAAATTCTCAGTGTTGGCTTCATGATGCTCAGAATAAATTCTCTGAAAGTTGAGACCCATGATCTACTTTTAACAAACCCTCAGCCATGATTTTTTTTAATTATGACTTTAATAATTTTATAGTAAAATGAACTGTCTCCTTTTCTGAAGGCAAATTTAAGGCAGACTGTTACAAATTGTGGGCTTTTAGTTATGCTAAGATAATTCCATGCAGTTTTATTGGGTTCTTAATAAATGTGATCCTCAATTTTTTTCTTTGTTCTGAAGTTTAGTGGAAGCTGCTAAATGCTTTAAAGTTGAGCACATGCAGAGAAGACAGTTGAGGAAATATCTTGTAAAGCTTTTCATTAGTCTGTCTTTGGGATCCACTCATTAGTTTTAAAGCTGTCCTTGTTCTAAATCAGTCCCATTTGTACTTCCCCTACAAAGAGGCTAGGAATGTTCCCAGGATAAATTGCTGAGGGGCCATAACAATACCCAGGGGGGATAAAGCCTAATTGATTCTTAATAATGTCAAAGGATTCTAGTTTCAGGAACTAGCCGACTGTGACCAAATTCCACCTGACTAAGCCTTATACCTTCAGCTGTGTGGAAACTGAACAATGAATTATTTGCCTTCATTTAATCCACACCAAAGTACCTAGAAGGATCCTAAAACTATAGAACTAGCTTTATATGTGGTATTGACTGAAATACAGTATATAGATCTCTTGGAGACTGTTACTTTTGTTAATTACTAGGACACCTTAGCAATACCAGTGACTTGAGTATGGTACAGCTAAAAAATGAGTCAATGATAACCCCCAATCAACAGCCCTGCCACAAGCGAAAGATGAATCTTTTCATACTGAGTCCAGAACCACACCCCATAATGCTTCCCACATTAAAATCTGTGTCACAGAGAACTCAATGTTTCCAGGAGCCAAGGATGACTGCCCCTGTACCATTAGCTTACAAGGTATCAGAATCCTGGACATGAGGCTGTTGTGAAAACCTGTCATGGAAAGTGAAAGTAGACTGCAAAGGGACATGAAGGACATGATCCAATAACAAGGTTTAAGGTCATTGGCCTGCCGTGGTCTCTCCGTTTCCTTACTAATATCATTTTAACTGACCTGTCATTTTAGGAAAAATACGTAGGACAGGGTAATATCTTTGCCTCTAGAGCAAAATTCATTATCTCTTCTTTGACTTCATATATAGATCATGTTTTTATTCACGTGTGTAGCCTAGAAGGAAGAGAACTCAAAAAATGTCATTCTCACTGTTTTCAGTCAGTTTTAACAGGCTCGGATGCGCAACCATAGATCTCGGCTGACGTGCAGAGATGTTGCGGGTAAACCTGAGAGAAGCACCTCTGTTGTGTAACTTCTCACCATTTTCCCTTAAATTCTTCTATATTCTATGAGAATAACTAAGCACATCTTACAGTGGGGTTTTTGTTTGGTTGTGGTTGGCCCTGGTTTTACTATTTTTTTTTTGGTCGCTTTATTATCACATTTGTTTAATGTCATTCAATAAGCATAGGTTTTTATGCTTCAGCTGGGCACTGAAGGATCCCATTTGAAGTCTGAATCGACACCCTAGTTCCGCCATGGCACACTCCAATTGCGTCACTTAAATGCTGCGTTGCTCTGGGTGAGGGGTGAACCTTTTTCATGCCGGGCTCTAAATCTATCCTGCCATGTTTTTAAAGAGGATCTTTCAGTCCATGAGCTGGTTCAGTAAAGGCTTTAGAGTCGTGACTAGAACATGAGCAGTCAAAATTGGGGTCTGTTTTCATTGTGTTTCTCTGAGAAGTGGGGCTTGGGGAAACTACAAATAAACCTGAAGGTCCAGCAAAAACATTTTCAGAATCTCGGGATCGTGAACAATACTCCTTTCATCTCCCTCAGCAAATGACATTCTGTTGATACACAGCAGGCACTTAAAAATATTTATTCAAAGTATGCACAAATGAATGAATTCCTCTATCCATCTTCCAGGAGATAAAGAAGACTCTAACTTGCTCTTATAGTTCAGCATTTAAGCTAAAGGAAATTTTTACCTGCAACACTTCATGCTCCACTAAATGTTAAATGACAAGGCTGAGTTTCCAGTAATGAGACTGGGGAATGCCATCACTCCACAGGCACTGAAGCCAGGTTCATTGCAATTCAGCACTGTAGTAGGTTTTTAATTTAGTGCTATCGTTATTGTTTTTCTATGAAACAGGGGCTGGAATTAGAAATAGCCACTTGCTAGCTTTCCCAGAGTAACCTTGTTCCAGGAATGAGTAAGTGGTTTCTTTGGGCCCTTACTCATATCTAGGTCCTGTGTCCCAACTTTCCACCTCACAGAAAACTTGCAAGTGATTATGACTGTCATACTCCTAAAAGAACAGATTATTTCCCAATTCTGAGTATGAAGCTGAATCCCTATAAATTTTTCCCTTCTACTTAGAAAAGAACAAGAAACTGAAAATGAAATTCACTTCCAGTTCTTTTTTGGTGTTAGCTCTGTATTCACACTGTTCTAAAAGATTTTGAATTAGAAAAGTTTCAAATGGATCACCATTCCTAAAATGACCATGAGATCAGAGGCATTAGTTCCAATGATACCATACTGTGGATAAAAGCACAAGAAAGCATAACCAAGTGTCAAATGAAAGAGAGCAATGATTAAGAAATTATTCAGAATGCCAAGGAAGATTAAAATGTAACATGAATTATGAGCATAAGTAATCTGATTTTGTTTGTCTATTTATTTGGAATTTTTCCTTATTTGTTTTAGTTTTGATTTTACTATGTAGCTATAGCATCAAGGTCTTCAGTTAATATCTTCAAAGACCAATGGGTCAATGCAAAGTCATATGGCATCATATTCTCTCAAATTTCTAAAAGAGTTTCAACCCTGACTTTTATAACTTCTAGTTCTGGCATCATTCTAAACTTGAGAGTTCTTCTAGAATTTTCATTCTATAAATAGTATGGTATTGCACATAATACAAGACTAAGAGTAAAAAGAGAAAGTTATGTCTATGGAGATGCCTCACCCAATGCTTTACATCCTGGTCAGCATTCTCCAAACAGGTGTCTTCTTCTGCTGTGCTTCATGCTGTGAGTGCTCATGATTTTCTTACTTCACAGCTGGTGAAATGTTTTCAGATACATGCATGCATCTATTAATCTACATATTATATTATTTGTCACCAACCCAGGATATTACAACACTGAAAAATGCAATGCATACTCTACAAAAGATATTCTACCCATGGAAGTCCCCTGCTTTACCAGAGGCCACTCTAGTATCCAGATCTCCAGTAATTCCCCCATTTGCAGACTGCCAACACTCTCTCAGAGTCCACCACCAAGCCTCTCCACAACAGCCTTCCCTCTCCTTGTCATCATATCCCAGCACACAACACCAACAGAAGGCCCCTGCTTCACCAGAGGCCACAATGGCACCCAGAACCCCAGAGGCCATGCAGGCTTCCAGTACTCTAGTGGAAGTACCCTGCTGGACCAGAGGACACATTGGACACCAGAACTTCAGGCTACTCAAGCCAGAAGGTCAGAGAAGAAACAGAAACCAAGGAGAAAAACACCCATTCAGCAAAGACAAACTCAGAAATTAGCACCTAAGCCAATAATTACCCCAAAGCCAGATGTCTAGATGCCAGCATAAGAAAGCAATCAAAAACAGCCAGGGTGATATATCACCACAAGAACCCAACTATCCTACTACTGTAAGCCCTGTATATTCCAACACAAGCATAAATCTATCACCCTGCATAAAACTCAAGTACAAATGGATCAAAGAGCTCAATAAAACCAGATACACTGAACCTAATAGCACAGAAAATGGAGAATAGCCTTGAACTCATTGTCACAAGAAACAACTTCCTGAACAGAACACTAGTAGCATAGGCACTAAGAACAACAATCTATAGATGGTATCTCATGGAACTGAGAAGCTTTTGTAAGGCAAAGGATATCATCTATAGGACAAAGTGGCAGTCTTCAGAACAGGGAAAGCTTTTCACCAAATCCACATCCAACACAGGGCTAATATCCAAAATATATAAAGAGCTTAAACAAACCAAATAATCTAATTTAAAATGTGGTACAGATCTAAACGGAGAATTATTAACAGAGAAATCTCAAATGGCTGGAAAACATTTTTAAAAATGTTCAACATCCATAGAAATCATGGAAATGCAAAGCAAAACTACCTTGAGACTCCACCTTATACCTGTCCAAACAGCTGAGTTCAAGAACACAAGTGACAGCTCATGTTGGCACAGATGTCCAAGGGGAACACTCCTCCATTGCTGGTTGGTATGCAAACTTGTACTGCCACTATGGAAATCAAAATGTTAGTTCCTCAGAATTTTGGTAATGGATCTACCTTAACTAACTCAGCATATACACAAAGGATGCTCCATCTTACCACAAGGACACTTCCTCAACTATGTTCATAGCAACTTTATTCATAATAGCCAGAAACTGAAAACAATCTAGATGTTCCTCAGCCTAAGGATAGATAAAGAAAATGTGGTACATTACACAATGGAGTATTACTCAGCTGTTAAAAAATGACATCATGAAATTTTCAGACAAATGGAATGAACTAGAAATGATCATCCTGAGTGAGGTAATCCAGACCCAGAAAGACAAATATGATATGTACTCACTTATAAATGGATATAGGCATGTTACATGATACAATCTATAAACCCAGAGAGGCTATATACCAAAGAGGGCTCTTGTGGGGATGCCTGGATCTTCCTTGGAAGGGGAAATAGAAGAAATGTCATGGGTGGAAGGGGGTGGTTGGGATTGGGAACAGAAAGGGTCAGGCAGGGTGTGGAAGAGACAGAGGTAGTTAGTACTGGGAGTGATGAATGGGATTGGGGCACATTTGGTGGTCCATATAGAAACCTAGTAGACACGCTTTGGGATCTATAAGGATTATTCTAGTAAAGTTTCCTAGTAATGGGAGACAGGGAGTCTGAACTGGTCATCTTCTATAACCAGACAAGTCTCCTAGCCTTGGGACTGGGACATCAACACAAAACCTTCTACCTACAATCTATCCTGCCTCTAATATGTGATGGGGTAATGGTGGCACAGAACTTGTAGGAGTAATCAACCAATGACTGGTCCAGCTTGAGGCCCACCCCAGGAGAGGGAGCCCCATGCATGACACTGTCTGTATGACCAGGAACCAGAGGCAGGAAAGCCCAGAGACCCAGGACAGAACCAAACACAAATGGGAAAAAAGCCAATGAAATCATTCCTAATGATATTCTGCTGTACTCATAGATTGTATGTGATTGGTGTCTAGCTCAAAAGTCATCAGAGAGGCTTTCTCAACAGCTTATGGAAACAGAAGCAGAGACTCACAGCCAAACACAAGGCAAAGCCATGGGGACCCCGAAGAAGAGGGGGGCATTGTAGGAGGCAGAGTAATCACAGTCTCCATGAGAACACTACCCATAGTATCAAATAAGCAAGGCTCATAGTGTCTCTCAGAGACTGAAGCAACAAACACAGACCCTGTGTGGGTCTGAGCTAGATCCTTGCATATACCTTACTGTTGTATAATTTGGTGTTCTTATGGGATGGGAAACAATGGAAATGGAGCTGGCTTTGACACTTTTATATGTCCTTGGGGCCTTTTACTCCTTCTGGGTGGCCTAGTCCAGCCTTGATAAGAGTGATAGGAATTCCAGCCATGCCTCATGGTCGTGCATGCCCTTCCGGGTCATATGTCCTGCGTGCCCCATGCCCCATGTTTGTGCTGACATGATCGCGTGATCTCTGCGTGTGGGCCTGTGTGCACAGATGCGTCCTGGCCTTTATAAGGTGGCACCATGTTCCCCCGGTCTCCCTCTCCCTCTCCCTCTCCCTCTCCCTCTCCCTCTCCCTCTCCCTCCCTTCCTCCCTCCCTCTTTCTCTCTCTGTGCATCTCTTTCTGCCAGGCCTAGCTTCTCCTGTTCTATCCCCTCTTCTCTCTAATAAAGCCCATTCTAACTCTGGATGGCTCGTGACTCTTCCCCCAAACAACCAGCACCATTTATCCTTTCAATGAGGGCTTGTACCCAGTCTTATTGTATCCATGTTCAGTGGATCTCCCTACAAGACCTGCTCTTTTGTTGAAGGGAAGCAGAGGATGAGTGGATTTGTGAGAGGAAAAATTTGGAGAAACTGGAGGTGTGAGGGGAGAGGAAACTGTGACGTGGATGTGATGTATGAGAGAAGAATAAAAGTTTTAAAATATCCTATTTATTGTACATATTTTTCATGTTTGTATTTACTTTTTAAAAGAAAAACAAAAATTTTACAAAATACATTCTCATCATAGTTTCCCCTCCCCCTAGTCATTCCAGAACTTTCCTACCCAACACCATGACCTTTCTTTCTCTTTCATTAGAAAATAAAATACATTTTAAAAAGCATGCAAACAAACAATAAAAATAAATTAAAAATAAGAAACACATACATAGAAACACACACACACACAAATAGAGTATCAAAAAACATACAAGAAAAAGGCCAGTATTTAGAAAGAAAAAAGATACACTGAAAATAGTACCATAGTTTAATGAATTGAATTTATCAAAACACTTGAAAATATTGATTTATGATTGGTTAGAATAAAAGGTGTAGACAAACAAAACAATATATTCCATGAACAGTAAAGCCAGTGAAGAAGGTAGCTGGAGAAACTGGTCTGTAATGAGAGCAGGTACTGTTCATTCCAGGTACCCCAGCTTCATTACCAGTACCCTCACTGGTTGGCTCAGAACTATAGCTCCTGGGTGTCCTTTTCTTGTCTCCAAGGACACCTGAATGTATGTGCACACACCTACACATAGACTTCCATAAGTATAATTAAAAAGAAAAACCTTCTTTAAAACACTGATGTAGTTTCAATTTATGATTGTGCACTGAAGCCATGTACACTGGAATTATCCCTGCTCTAGATTCCTTGGAATGATTGATAATTATAATTTCTAAACCAAGACAGTGTAGAAAAGTAGAAATTCTTTTTGACTGCCCAAAAGTAAGGTAAATATTCATACTAGAAATGTAGGAGACCAGATTAGACTGAAATTTTTGACAAATGTACCAAAATATGAATATCAATCACCCCAGTCTCATTTTCAGTTGAGGATTGAGAAGAAGCAACTAGGTTACATTGTCAAGAACATGCTCTGTCTTCAGGATACAATGCTAGATCTTGAGGAAAAGGCAACCATGTGTTTTAAAGACTTTATTATTATGATTTAATGAGAATCTAATGTGATGTGATATTCTGGGACTATAATCCAAGAAGTTGAAAGATGCTCCAGGAGGGGAAGATGTATGTCCCCAAAGTGATTCATTCTCCACTCATCTTCATATCTTTAGATGCCATCTTCATCACCTGCTGACCTCTGGAAAGTACAAGATGTGAGAACTTTTAGGAGGCCTCCAAATGCCCCAAGATCTATATAGAGTCAGGTCTAAGCCAGAGGTTATATAAAATATTTAGCCCATCTTCATGTTAGCAATAACAGGTAGCAATGTTTCTGGAAATATATTTCCCTTTTCAGACCTGAATTCACTGAGTCTTTCAGGATGTTGATGTAATTATTAACACAAGCACTTCATTTCTCAATTTGAAGGAAATGGTAATTATTACTTTGCATTGGATCTACAGATCAAGGTCACCAGAGAGCTGCAGATACAACCCAAGAAGGAAAGGATCACTGAAAATTATATAGTACTTAAAATGTCCCATCATTAGATTATAATGAAGCCATCATCTAAGGGCTATTTCTTCCTTTCCCTTCTAAAAACGTGGCTTGAGAAAAGCCAGAAACATCTAGATTACAGCACAACAAAGTTAATTGGATTAGAATTTGGACAATTATTATTATTTAGACTTATATTTCTCAATAAGTAAAAAAGAAGTTACTTATTGTTGAAATGGGATCTTTTAGAATTTTCCTCAAATTTTATCTAAGGGTAAGTTTAAATTAATCCATTAAGAACCACTGGCTAACCGGGCGTTGGTGGCGCACGCCTTTAATCCCAGCACTGGGAGGCAGAGGCAGGCGGATCTCTGTGAGTTCGAGGTCAGCCTGGGCTACCAAGTGAGTTCCAGGAAAGGCGCAAAGCTACACAGAGAAACCCTGTCTCGAAAAACAAAAAAAAAAAAAAACTACTGGCTAGCTAAGTCAGGTAGTTTCAGCTTCTAGATCATTATAAATGGGTTATATGCTCACAAAAAAAATTATATGACAAAAAAAGGGCCTCACTCTGAGACAAGAAGAATTATACCGAGTAAGGTGGCAACAGAGAAAATGCTCTCTCTCTGTTGTGTGTGTGTGTGTGTGCGCGCGCGCGCGCGCGCGCGTGTGTGTGTGTGTGTGTGTGTGTGTGTGTGTGTGTGCGTGCGTGTGTGTGTGTGTGTGTGTGTGTGCATTCATGCGTATACATGGACAAACAGATCTGGTGCCCAGAATCTCTGGTAATTGAGTGGACTTTGTACATTCTGTGAAAGAATGGCAGCATGAGAAACTGCTGAGGTTTAAAGAGAGCACAGACTCAGAGAACTGCTACCTGGGCATCCTGCTTCTAAAAGAAAATAGAGGAGATAGGAAGCTTCCTTGTTTCCTCATTTTTATGGCAAGCAAGGCATGATCTAAGTCAAAGAAGATATCATATCTCAGTCTCCATCAGTCTTCCACAGGTAGATTCAGGTGACAGTCAAATATAAACATATTGGTGACAGTAAAAGTAATTGAGGAAAGGCAACACTATATAGAGTTACATTACAAGACATAGAGTGTAATTACTGTCAGAGAGAACAAAGCCAATAGAATAATTTCAACAGATCATATAGTAAACATACTTATTATTCTGAGAGTCGCTTATAGCATAGATGAATATAGTAAAAATGGAACTTGATATTGAATCCAAAGAAAAAAAAAGAAAAAACAAAGAGCAGAATGATAACTTCTAAGTTGAAAGCTATTGAACAAGAAGTTGGAAAGAGACTTCTAGAACAGTGAATTTACAGGGAAACAATGTGAGTGAATGAAGGTGATAGAGAGAAAGAAAAGCATTGACTCCGATTCAGAGCTCACACTAGGATAGGTACAATGATTTCCCCAAATGCAATGCGTGTTACATGGATGTTTTATTCTGCCGACTCACAGGCTACAAGTCTCAAATGGCAGTATAGCCCTTCTGAGCACTGCAGTACAACATCATCATGACACCAGGAACTACTTGGTCAGTGCACATATCTAAGAAATAAACAAGAAGATTAGCTTTCAGAGAGTGCTACAGTTCATTCTCACAGAGTCACTACACCCAAGAGAGAAAATATGACCAAGAAGTTGTAGTCAAACACTAATAATTTCTCAGCGTGTCATACAGATATCTTTCTTTGTATGGAAGTGATTTGCTCAAGTACACATTAGGAGCCTCATACTCTTCCAAGTGCTGGATTTTAAAAGCATTTCAACAAACCATGTTGTTGATCTTTGATACCATTACATTTCAGTTATAAAAGTAATAAATTGGTGAGCATTTAACATGTTTGACCAAGATAAAAGTTGAATTTGTAAACAGTAAAAAAAATATTAGCTAAGAAACAAAAATTAGGGGGCTGGAGAGATGGCTCAGAGGTTAAGAGCACTGACTGTTCTTCCAGAGGTCCTGAGTTCAATTCCCAGCAACCACATGGTGGCTCACAACCATCTGTAATGAGATCTGGTGCCCTCTTCTGGCATGCAGGAGTACATGCAAATAGAACACTGTAAACATAATAAATAAATAAATAAATAAATAAATAAATAAATAAATAAATAAATAAATTTAACAAAAAAGAAACAAAAATTATTACAGAACGAGTAGAGAATAACTTGAAGGTTATTTCTCAATAATTGAAATTATTATTGTATAGTTTCTGGAAAACAAAAGTTTTCAACATTAATCAAAGGCAAAATAAAAATCCTTGTTCACCGACCAAAGGAGGAAAGTGATACAAATCCATAGGTCAGAAATCCACATGACCTTTCCTTTGATGTGTCAAACTGGAGAACAGTCCTTAGGCTATTGCTATCTCTGTACATTAAAAAGATCTGTTTATTGATATTTTAAGAATTAACATTATAATTCCATGAAAACTGAATGATTTCATTTCCCACAAGGAATGTTTTGATTTGTTAGTATTAATAAAATAATATATTCCTTATGATTTTATATAATTTGTCATTTAATTATTTAAAGTTGTGAATATTGTAAAGTATGCAAAAACATCTATACCTCTTGTAACCTGCCTTCCGTTGTAATATATTTACATTGATTCTGTTCTGCTGATAAACTTTGCTTAGGGAAGAATTGGCTCTACTTCGTGATGATCCAGCCTCCACTATTCTCTTATTTGGTCTCACTAGCTGAGCTGCTGCTGCTACATTTGTCCATTCAGAACCATTACTACACTGTAGTGGTCTGAATGAAAAATGCTTCCCATACGCTCACATATTTGAATACTGTTTTTTTGGTGGGGAAGAGTTTCTAATTTTGCCCCTACTCTGGTGTAGGCTCCAGGCTTCCTGTGTGATCGCTCAGCTCCCTGCTCTGGGGCCCGGCTGCCATATATCTCCTCCACCACAGACTCTCCCCCAGAACCCGAATCCAAACTAGACTTCTGCAAGTCACTTTGTGTCAGGCAACAAAAAGGCAACCAGGACAGTTACCTTCCACTTAAGGATTTGATATCATTTTATATATACTTAATCTGCCAAATGAAGCCTATTTTATGTTAATTTTGATTTAAAAAACAAATTCAATTATTTAAAGTTTTATGCTTTTACATAAGAAATAATTCTATTTTACACGCTGTAACGTGCAGGATATTTTTTTGCTTATTGCATTGTTTTTCCCCAACAATTTCAATGACAGAGATTTTTATTTTAACCTTTCCAGGAGAGATTCAGTTATCAGAATAAAACTCACTTGCTAGCTCAATTTCTTCCATTTTGGAAAGATAATATCAGTTATGAAACTTCTTAGACTTAAAATGAAGCTTTTCTTGTGAGCAATTTTGTAAATTGCAGACAAGGTAAAATAGCCGGGCTCTGTCACATATATAGCTTAATGTATTACTAACAATATTTCATCCTTAGTCATTCTTTATTGCTTTTATTGTTTATTATTCTATAATTATAAAGAAAAAGGTCGTTTCTAGTAGCGGCACTGCTTGTTTAAAAGCTGTATTCCTTAATAGGTACCGTATGTAAAACAGTCATTATTGTTATGATCAGTACTGCCATTTTTTTAACATGAAGTCTTCCCCTAATTTTATTCTATTCTCTTTGCTCAAATAATGCCATTTCAGACCACACTCAACACTCCTCCAGTTACAGCTGTTCTGTTTCTCAGAAAACAAAAATCCCTGTCTAGACAAAAGAGAGAGATGGACATGCATTGAATCCCAAGATAGAAACTCTTCAGATTAACAATGCTTGTGAATACTTTGTGCTGAAACAAAAAGCAAAAAAACAAGCAAAAAAATGGAAGCAATGTTTGCTGTTGATCAGGATTTGAAACCTTGCATCAAGAATTAAAATGTAGGATAACACGTCTGTACTTACATAAGAGAGGGAAACGATCTCTTAATTCAAATGGCCAATAGTGAAAGAATTCACTTGATCTCATTCATTTTGCCTTGTATCCATGTGGTACACAAGTCACAGAGTTTCCTAAGAATTTATTTTTCTAAACTCTAGAGTTGATCTTCCATCTAACCAGCCATGTTGAAATGATTGTGGGTGTCAACAATCCAAATTACAGCCATTTCCCATCCTCAAAACAGGCTGTGTGATGGACATGGCTCCCTAGAAAAAAACACAAAATGAGATTGGAATTGCAAATCTCCATATGCATTTTAAGGATTTCCAAGTAATTTTTGTTTCATCTTTTAATGTACTGTCATACTAGTTTGTTTTTAGATTTATCTGAAAAAATTGAACACTACTTGATCTTAATGAAGAAAGACTCAGTCTGCTAATATTTTGAGACCTTCAACTATGTATCTGAGAAACACACACACACACACACACACACACACACACACATATATATATACATATATATATCTGTACATTACATGTAAATTTTAGTATACCTACATTCATTTTTTTACCCACATTCATTATTTGACATTTAACTCAAACCAACCCAATATGAGAATGTATCCAAAATTCATATTTTATACTTAGAAGCAGAAGCTATAAAATGGTTCCTGGTCTCTTGGCAGTTAGTTCAGTATACATGCTTGAAAATTTTTCAAGGACTAAAACCTTTGGGGAAATTTTTTAGTATATTTTAATATCTTATCACATTTTACTAGGTTATTCTGGTTTTCTTGTTGACTAAATTTGGTTTTCATAATTTACATGTGGTGGAAAATAATTGATATGCTTCTAAAATTTTCATATAGCCTTATAATTAGACATATGAGTATCATATCCATATATCAAATTTAATATTCTTTCTGTTATATTTTTGATATAGAGTATATATCACTTTTAAATATCAGATTAACTTTTTCTATTTTTGTGTTTGATTTTATCATTTGTTTCGAGCACTATTTTATTCTCTTTTAACTATCTGAATGGATTATGCAATTCATCATTTTATTTTCAAAACAGTTTATGGAATTTATAGTAGGTGATTTTGATGACAAGAGTAAAACAAAATTAACAGAACAGTAGCAGATTTTTAACTGTTTGGATGCAGGGCATCTCTACAAAACCAAGCTAATACAAATGATTTAAGAAATGACTCGTATCATTTGATCACATTGTCTGAGATGTATATATGTAATATTTCATTGTTCTTCTCTTTGTTAAAAGAGCTCTTTACTTAAAAAAGTCATGATTGTCCTTTGAGAAAATTAGGTTAGCCTAGCTATTTTATAATTTAATGAACTGTGATCACCATGAATAACATCTTGACTTTGACACTAGAATGCAAGACACTTTATGGTGACTAAAGCCCTCATTGTGCTGGCCTGGCCAGCCTGTCCCCAGCCTTCTTCCCATTCCTGACCACTGTAGTGCATGCAAACTGCTCCTCAGTGTCAGTGCAGCTTCAGCATCCATGGGGATGCAGTGGTGGTCACTGTGCTCTTGTTTCTGACCTTGATGTGAAACCCCATCTTTACATTTCCTCTCAAGGCACTTTTAACTCTCCACAATTCCTCTGCACTTGGTAAGGATACTTTGTCACATTTTTCCGTTTCTGATTTATCACAGCTTTGTGTGACAGAGAACAAAAGAATGAATCTAGGACCAGGTATTAGAGCCTCTAGAGCAATGCAGCCAGAATTTAGAATGAGCACTTCTGACTTCTCTGGTGTATGTTGCTTAAAATCCCAGTTGCTCTGATCCTTTTCGCTTGAGGCTATTCAGTTCCTTAAAGAATGGCACGGTTGCACTTCCTGTACCTAGAACTCAGTGATTACTCAAGAAAACTTTGTGATGAATAAAGCCACAAATTCTTTGTACTAATTTCCATCAACAAAGCAGTGTTTTGTGATGATACAACACTAATATCGCTGTTGCTATTTTTATGTGCATGTGCTTATACTTACATATGTCGATGTTTACCGCATAGCTTTTGTTTCACTGTTCATGTGATATAATTAGATTTTTTTGGATTTTTAAAATCTGTGGTTTATTTTTCACAATTTGAACCTTGTTTTGTAAAAAAAAAAAAGAATAGATCTAGACTCTACTAAAATTTTTTATTTGAATATCTTCAAAATTAATATAAGTATCAAAGATAGATACTAACATTTATGAAAAATGCATTAATTAGGCATGCTGAGTTTGAAAAAACTTAAAATTGCACGTTATCAATTCAATGAAATGTATTTATTAAAAAAATATATACTTCCAGAGCTTTTTAAAACCTACTACACTCTACAGGAAATGATAGCAAGAATAAGATAAAATTCTGTGTTCTTAGGAGAAGATTTTCAATAAGTGTGTTTACACATTGTGAAGCTGAAAGTCATAATATTTCTGTTTTTATGACTTAAGTATTGTTCCATAGCTATTTCATTTTGGTTTAGTTGCAAAATTTTAGTACTCTTTTCCTTGATATTATCTGGGAAAATTCCAGACTTTTTTCTGACACTTAATTTTGGGCATATTCACCAATTCATAATAATATTTATAGTCTCAATCCACTGCTCCAATTAATGACTTAAGCTTAAACTTATTTTGCTCACAGTTGAAATGGAGACTTGGCACTAAATATTTATGCATAAAGCATAATTTAAAAAAATAAAGGAAAGCAGATGGAATCCTAAGTATAATGAATAAAATATGAACATAGTCACACAATAAATAATATAAGACACAATTAGTTCATGTGTATGGCTCACTAATTTATTTTTAAGAAAATTTAATGAACACTCTCATTCTTGTTTGTAGTATTATCTGTGTACTTGTGATTATTTTTGTCTCCTTGCATTGATCTTCAATAGAGGCTGGCTTTTTTGTTTCATTGTGTTTTCTGTTTGTTTGTTTTTGTTTTTATTTTTCCAGAAGCAAAATTCAGTGGCCAATTCTGCACTCTTTTCCAGTCCCTCTTGGTAGAAGACCAAATTTGCCATCATCAACTACTTCTTGGTGACCACTTCCCTATGAAGCACACAGAGTTAACTCACATGAGTGATCTCATTGACCTCACACCCCAAGTAGACTAAGGATATAAAGCACAGTGACCACGTCTCAATTTCCATGTGACCTCCTAGAACCCATCTATTTGTTCCAAACTTCCAGTTGAAACACCTAGAAGAGAACCCCTTTGGATAATGCCCATGACCCAAAAAAAGACACTGATCCAATTCTCTATAATTTCCCTGTCAATGCGTCTTACCAAAATATCAGTGTCTTCTAGTGACGTGGTGCATCCTCTCTTTACAGGCTTTGTAATAACAACAAAGTCTGGAACACTGACATTGTGATTCTGCCATTGACATTCCATTTGAAATCCAATCTCTGACAGGAAAAACATGGCTTCCCAGACAGACAAAGTGTGTCTTCTAGAGGTCTACTTCCACCTTGACATCCTGGGAACATTATTTGCTATCTAAATTGGTAGAGAGACTAGAAGAGTATTATTCAAATACAATTGCCCCACATTTAGTTACAGTATGATTAAACATACGCTTAACCCTGAAGCCAAGTGACAATTTCAGAAATCCTAAAATACACATAAGTCCCCAATCACCATGGTGGACTGACACATAAGTCAAGTCATCTCAAGAAAATGGAAATTTATTATTCTTCAAGTGTAATAAATAATTTTCATCAGTGGTTAAGAAAATTCAGGGAATTTAGCTTATGAGAATAAACTGAAAGTCAAATTGAATTGTCATAGTTATAGTAGAGAAATGAGTTAAGTGAATCAGATTTAGTTATTTTTTTAACTAATTAAAAGACAAATGTAAAGTTAAATTTAGTATTCACATGGATCTTCAATAAACATCATCTTTCTAAACTATGGCGAACAATGCTGTTATCAAGATAACAGTGAAAATGTAAAAGTCACCAAACCATGGCCCCCTAATCCATGGCAGGAATAAAAAGTTTCAGAACCAGTTTGGCTTGGTAGCTGCTCCAGGACCCTTTCACTGGGGCTGAGACCTTTAGTTTTCTTTTACATTAAATCTTTATATTATTGAATGTCCCTCAACCTTCCTTAATTTGTAATTTTTCTATAATTTTCTTTAATAAACTTTTCCTCACCTCCCTCCCACATGTAAGTATCTGCATTTTACATCTGCATTCACATGAAAAAATAAACTTGAGACACTGTCCAAAGTCAATTCTTAGTAATCATTAGTACGCAGTACCCTAGTTTCCTGGTTCAAGAGTGATTGAATCATGAGAGGTCCTTCCACTCTGTAATAATAGCAGCCCCTGTGGGGCTCCCTCCCAAACTTGATATCAGCTCTACTGAAGAAAGCCCTCTACTCCAGCAGGAAGCCTTGTGACTGCTTTAACTTTCTTAGTTTTCTGAGCATGGTAAGTTTCATTAGCTTCCTGCATGTTAAAAAAAAACACCTAAGAGGAAGGTTTTCAATTCATTGGGAATAGTTATATCATGTTTCTCATTAACACTACTTATTTACATGGCTTCATGATTCTGTCTGAAAAAGCCCTCTCCTTCATTTACTGTCTTTCAGGGCATTGTTCCTGAATCTATGGTTCTCACAGGAGCTCACTGACAATTTAGAACAGTCATACACAGGGATGAGTCCAGAGCATCCTCTAAAATGATCTAGAAAAGACATTATTGATCTCCTCACTCACAGAAAGAAAAGCCCACCACTAACTGCTGTCTGAGTTTACCTACCATTGTAACCACTCTTGGTAAAGATACCATGTGACTAAGAACATCAGTATGGATGGGCTCATCATTAGTTGTCTGAACAGTAAGCATCACATTCAGTGTGTGATTAAAAAAAAAGTCAATGACCATTGTTTTATGACTGTGTCATAAAAAAGGAAGCATCATTGATAACATTTTCAGTTTTAAAAACACTTTATGTATTTTATGGGTCATCCATATCAACCCTCCTAAAGACATCACTAAAACTGAGCCTTGGACATTAAAAACTATAGTAGTTAAAAGAGCATGCACTTGAGAAATGAGCACCCAGTCCTTGCCACCTCGCTATGGTCAGATTGCTTATCCTATTATGACATAACTAGCATGTACCTCACATGAGAAGTTCAGGAAACAGATTGATAAAACACGGTCCCTTTACTCAAAAATATTTCTGTCCACTTGGGATAAAAGATACCTAGACCCATTGTACTTTTAAATAGCATGTAATAAAATGCTTGCCCTGACATAAGAATGTTTAAAGAATTCTCAAAGACAGATGTTCTTCACCGGAAAGGGGCAAAGGCTTCCACAGGATGCCTCATTCAAATCTTAAAAGAATAATTAAGAATTAATAGGTGAATGAGATGAAATTGACAGGCCATTGAGATGTTAGGCTTATCTTAAAAAATAAAATCAAAATCATTTGCAGGTGTGCAGGGTAAAATGCACATTTTCGTACTATGGGGCATAAGGAAAAGAAGAACAGAATGCAATTGGAGAGGAACACAGAGGGAGAATCAAGGCTTGCAGGCCTCAGTAAGAGTGGATTGCTGTTATCAATGAATTCATTATAAGTTATAGAATAATAAGGCAAGATTATGAATGTGCAATCAACTTATAATACATGATGCTATAGGAAATAGAAAAAGAAAAACCTCCGGTGTCAATAAATTTATATTTTACTATAAATTAATTATAACTAGTTAACGTAAGTAATTGCATACATTTGGTTACATAAATATACAACCCACTTACAGTCAAGAATGGGAGAAACATTATTTGTTAATGGCTTGCTATTACACTAGGACTGAAGTAATACAAGTAGTTAAATAAAAGAACTCTGATATAGTTATTAGGCTCTTCACTGAAGAGACAAGAGAATATTTATTTCAGGGGAAAGATTGGGATACAAAATGTGTAGAATGACGACTGGTAAACTGACCATTGTGTTTGATTCAATGGAGAAGTGAGCAAGCTGGAAAGACGGGTGCTAGACAGGCACCTATGCTATGTGGTTCTTTCCATAAACAGTACTGCATGTTATCACCAAGAGAAACCCGAATGTTATCATGCCTGTCCGAAAGCTATTGTCTTCTCAAGGTCTTATGCAAACAACTTCCGTGGTGACATCAGTAGCAGTGATCTTTGTGGGGAAAATTAAAAATAACCCCAATGGAGCCACATGAAACACTGACATTTGCGAACTCAATGGCAACTTGCTATGCACAAGAAATTATGGGATATAGGCATAGAGGAATGTTCAATGATAAAAAAAAAAAGTCTCTTTAAGTTCTCTTTGCTTCCAAACTGAGTTTCTATACTCTGGCCACACTGTCTACATGCAAAGCCAAAGGTGACAACAAAGGTCTGTGTCATTGCCTGCGATAATTCATTGTGATATACACATAGGATGGGAATTTGTATCAGGACCAAAGACAGAATATAAGAACATCCCTGTATCTCTGATTGGAAGGATCAAGGATTGATTTTTGTTCCAAAATTCTTTTCCTACGTCTTTATTCTCCTAGCATTTTATTACAGCACAATGTTAATTTGAAAATTGATATCAGATCTATACACTGGTATGAAATTATAAAGTTCTAACAGTAAAGGACGCTGTTTATGACTTATAAAAAGCGTTTATTTGGAGGGGAAGATTCAGAAAGGAGAACCCAGTAATTCTCTTATTGCATCAGTGAAAACTGCTTCCTGCTCAGATCAATGCATTGAAAAGTCAATTTCAATACACGACATGCCTTAGCACTGACAGTAGTATGCTTAGAAATAAGTACTCTAAAGCTTCAAAATTTTACAAATGAAAAGAAAAAATGATTTAATCATAGTTAGTGTGTACACTATGATTATTATGGCTAGTAATGATGATCTTAGGAAAAATGGATGTATATTTTTCCAATTTATATGATGATTGTCACTTAAGTGAATTAAAACATGCTATTCTTTTCAGGGCAGTACGTTATCCTCTATACATACAAATAGTAATGAAAGAATAAGTCAATATTCAGAATTTATTAACTATATTATCGTACCTTGCATTTACAGTCATGGAAGCATCAAAAGTCATCTCACAGAAAGAATATTTTAAATCATTGAGTTATAAATACCTTGTAAACTATTTCTTTAGATGAACTGATTTTCTGATGAGAACAGTGCTGTGTAATCTTTGATCATAGTGCACTTTTCCATCTGCACCCCTTTCAAGTCTGGATAGCTAGACTTTGTTGCTTTTCCCCCATTAAACTGCCCGAACCTTCTGTTCAAGCCTGAACTGCACTTACATTACATAACACCCAAGGGGGAATGTGTTTCCTGCAGGGACTCGGTTCAAAAGATGCCTTTTCCACATAAAGATCTTTAATATTTCTGAATATACATTCTTTTCTGAACGTTAGAAACCTGCTTTTCATTACACTCTAGTAGTACGTGATCCCTAGTCTACCTTGGCAGTCTCTTGACAGGCTGTTGAAGTAAACAAGATGCACAGGGCACCAAGCAAAGGCTGTCCTGCTCATGAGGGACCCTCCTCCGTCAACTCCCACAAGAGCCCTCACTGGACTGTGCACGTCTTAGCTAAGTGTTTACACGTAAGTCCACATTTCCACAGACAAAAAAGAGAAACATTTTTGTTTGCCAGAGTTTAAGGTAAAGGAGAAAAAGTCAAGTAATGATTAGCCCAATGATCACACTCAGCTCACTGGTACATTTTATTTTACCCATGTTTTTAAAATGTTGTGCTTGTATTTTTCTTAAATATCATTTCCTACTGAGGTCCATGAACTGTATTCTGGGTGTAACATATTATCACCATGGTGGCAGTTTAATTGCCAACACCTTGATTTTCTAAGGTGACAAATTCATGTTGAGGCAGCCCATGTTTTAGGGCCTATAGATACTGGTTGGACTTTGAACACTAAGTGGTGAACGCTGCTGCATGGCACAGTTAGATAAATCTACTTTCTTTAGTAACCTCAAAAGTCCATAATATATACATGGCCACTGAGAAAGTTAGATGGCACTTAACTCATTGGTATTCTGCAGGGGTTTGGTACAAGCAATTACAAGTAAAATGGCCAAATATGTGGCCTTGAGAAAACCATGTCTAATGATGCTTGCAAATGGGAATTTTTTCCTCTATGATCACCAAATATCAAATCCAGACCCTCTCAAGGAGGTCAATCACCCTAGTCCAAATCAAATATGCAATAATATAGCCACATGTGTGAAAAGCTACCATGTATATGAAGCAGAAAGGTGATTGTATTTTGAGTCTAGCAAGAGTGGTTTAAACTCCGTCTGCAATCTTTTCTTTGAAAGAAAATACCCAAAGAATGCATTAACAAGTTTTAATTTCAGTACCTCTTCATAATTAGGAAGAAATATAATTAAATATTTAGCACTTACAGCTCCCTGCAGAGTGGTTATTACCACCTCCATTATAAAAATAGAAGAAGACACTAAGAAGGATTAAATAAATTGCCTGAGGACACACAGCTAGACAGTGGCGCAAAACAGAATCCAAACTGAAGACTGACCTAAAGCATACTCTTTTATATTTTCCACTCTACAAACATACTAAGATTGGGTTATATGAAGGATATTGAGAAGAGCCTTCATGACTTACAAGTAAACCTGAATATAAGACTCCACATTCTGTGGTTTGTAATACTGAATTTATTAATAGTGATATAGTACATGTATATAGTTGGCACACAGATGATTCGGACTAGAACTTTCCAGAGAAGTCAAGCAGTGAAGCCTAGAAAGGTGAAAAGAAAATCTAACTAGAAAGAGAACATGCTTGAAACTGAGGTCCTGGGGAGAACTTGAAATACTTGAGTTCTCATAGCCACATAAAATTTGTAATGTGGATGACAATAGATGTTAAATTTATGAGTAGAAAAAAGCTAATAAAACAATTTGACTGAAGCAAATTTTGGTATAGCAAAATAGAATTGTGCATGAAGAGTGAATGGCATCCAGTAGATCATATAATTATAAGGCTATAGATTTTAATCTTTAAGATTTAGAGAAAATGGGAAAGCCCCACAAGCTGAAGGGCTCAAGAGATGGGTGAGAAAAGCAAACAGTGAATACTCAACCTGAGGTTACTGGGGACAATGAAAGGAAACTCTCTGCTTTGTGAAATAGTGAGACATGACTTCAAGAATAAATCCACTTTATCAAAGTAAACATTACCATTAACAAGGTTTTCTTACAACCAACAATATAGAACCAAGTGTTGTTACAATAATTTATTTAATTTTAAGGAATAAATTTCAAAAGATTTTAACAATTAGATTAATATTTACCTTATATTCACCTTCTGCATTGTACTATAATTGCTTATACTTACCATATGCCTTTCAGACACACTCACAAAGTCTTCATGGAAAACAGAAACCAGACCTGGGCATCCAAAGCTCTTGACTGTATCTCCCACCACACTCCCCAGTTTAAGAATAAAACATGATAACAAAACTTTTGCCAAATAGATAAGTCAGTATAAAATTTAAAGTAATAATTAAGCTATACAAGTTTTGCTTAACCTTTTATTATTGTGATAAAGAGGAACTCCAAAATGATAAAACTATGTTACTCAGACTAGATAATTCAGAGCTTTAAGCATTTGCTTTCATTGGCCTCTCCTACAAGTCATGTCTAATGCCATCACCCAAAGGCTACATTCTGCTCAAGCCTCTCAGAGGCCCTGGGGTCACTAACACCCCAAAGTCAAGCAGAGCTGCCCCTCCAAATCACTTGCAGCTATTTGTTATTTAATCTGCACGACAATGCATTTGTGACACAGACCAAGGTCCTTTGAAGTCAGCCAGGTGGTTGAGTCAAGTCACAGGCACGGTAGGTTTAGGGGTTCATTCAGCTACTCGATTTTCATCTCTCTGTTTATTAGCCAAAGGAAGTCATAAGACCTAACTGAACTATGCTTCAAAATGTGTGATAATAAAACATAGATGTCATGGTGCAATAAAATTTCTAAACCAAAATACAAATAAAAAGAAGTTTCATACAGCTGTGGAGTTGGAGTTTACAGAACAGTACTTTTTAATACAATAACAATCTTAGCATTAAGATCTTATATTTCTTAAAAGCCCTTTGGAGCTCAAAGTATTCACTAATATACTATACAGATGGCTTATAAATTGGCCCTCACAAAAGCTTTGTTCAGCTTTTGTTTTAAATTTATTGATCCACAAAGGATGTCAAAAGAAGTATTATTACAAAAGCACAGCTTATAGACTTTAAAAAAGTGTGTGTGTGTATGTGTGTGTGTGTGCGCGTGCGTGCGTGCGTGCGTGCGTGCGTGTGTGTGTGTGTGTGTGTGTGTGTGTAGAGGGGGCTGGTGGAAGAGACAGCCCTGAAACAATGGACTATGGACTGCTGTCAAGAACCAAAGGAAAATTCTGGAGTTTTCCACTTTTGATGTGCAATGGAAAATGTAGCAATGCTACCCATCTTCATCTGATAAATCTTACATGCCAAGACCACAACCATTCTTTGACTATTACACTTCTGTTGATGCAGTCTGGGTAACGAGATCTGTTTACCTGTGTAAACATTCATATTTATACTTAAGTTCATAATCAATTGTCCTTTGATGTATTCATTTTCACATGGTCCAATAGTGAATTTTATGTGTATATGGAGAGTGAAAATTTAAGGGAATAAAATGAGGGTCAGGAACAATATAATACAGTAACTGTAGCAGGAATCTTAAAAGTTCTTATTAATAAAATCAAACCTGAGTCAGGTATTGGGGTGAACTGGAAGATCAGAGAACCAGAACAAGCCACAGCTACCTCACCTCGCCACTTCCTCAGCTGGTCTTGTTTCCTCAGACTGGAGGCCTCTGAGTCCTCATCCAGAATGGGTCTCAGCTGAACTGTGCTGCTCAAAACCTAAAAGCTTAACCAGCCAAATGCTTCTAATTTCTGGTCCTCATGCCTTATATACCTTTCTGCTTTCTACCACCACTCCCTGAGATTAAAGGCTTGCTTTCTGGGATTAAAGGTGTGTGTCACCATGCCTGACTGTTTCCAATGTGGCCTTGAACTCACAGAGATCCAGAGGGATTTCTACCTCTGGAGTGCTAGGATTAAAGGTGTGAGTGCCACCATTTTCTAGCCTTTGTATCTAGTGGCTGTTCTGTCTCTGACCCCAGATAAGTTTATTAGGGTGCACAATATTTTGGGGAACACAATACCACCACAAGTAGCAGTGATGCAAAGGACCTGGGGGGTACCACAGAGAATGTTATATATATACAGGAGAGGCCTGAAGCAGTTATTTCAGGTAAATATGTTTTTCTACCCTCTATGTGCGCACTCCTAAAGCAGTAGAGTAGGACGTAACACTATAACCATCCATCGCATTTC